>BLSH010164238.1:1034644-1061547 GCA_018402905.1 Glandirana rugosa | reverse complement strand
GCTGCCTTTTAGGAGGGAGGCCTCTCACATGGCTGTTTGATGCACCCCACATACTCCCCTCAGAGCTGGGCAAGCGTGATCCTCTTCCCTCTATTCTTTCCTCCCCTCTCTTTTTCCTCCTTGGTGGATTCAACGATTCGTGCCTCCCATGTTTTGGTCATGGTATGTATCTCAAGGTATCAATTCTTGATCACAATGATGTTTGGAACTTATTATGATGTATGCATTTTGTATGAATATTTACAGTATGTCACAAAAGTGAGTACACCCCTCACATTTTTTGTAAATATTTTATTATATCTTTTCATGTTACAACACTGAAGAAATGACCTCACTGGCTTTTGTTGCCAGTGGTTTAGACATTAATGGCTGTGTGTTGAGTTATTTTGAGGGGACAGTAAATTTACACTGTTATACAAACTATACACTCACTACTTTACATTGTAGCAAAGTGTAATTTCTTAGTGTTGTCAAGTATATGTATTATCTACAATGTATCTCCCAGCATCAAGTAGATCCTCCTGAGGAAGCTTTGGGCGAAACACGTAGTGATCTATTGGTGCTGGCACTTTGAACCTGTTGGCTGGCCTTTCAACAGAAGACTATTGTAAACCTATGCACATTTATCAATTCAGAGGCCACCCGTACAGGTTTCTCTGCCCAGCCTTATCTGTATAGATGGGAGAATGTATACACAGTGACATACCTATGTTTTTATGATGTTATTTAATACATTTTGATATTGTTAGCTATACTTTTGAGTATCGTCTTTTCACTATTGGTGGCAGCCGTTAAAGTCCATGTTTCAATTTTACGTTTTCTATACAGTTTTGGATGTAGTGCCATTCATTACGGGCGTTGTCTCTGCCTTTCCCATCTGATGTAAGGGGGGCTTTGGGAACCCTCATTTAAGGGGAAATGTTGGGAACTCTAAAGTAAGTTGGAGCTTTGTGAGCAGAAACCCCCTTACATCAGAGTTCCCCTTTACACCAGAGTTCACAACGTTGGCTGTGTGCCCCTAAAGTGTTTGGGTTTGGCTTGAGGAAAAGGTGGCAACCCTAGATAGGACCCTTGGGAGCTAACCACATGGAGGGACATCTAGTGGCTGAGCTGACTACAAACAGGAGGGGGAAGCAGGGAAAAATACCAAATAGAATAAAATAAATACACTATTGTGACATCACAAGGGCACTAGTTGTCCACCTTCAGGCACCTTTACCCACTGGTCAAATTCCTACAATTGTTAACAGGAAATGCTTAGAGATCCAAGCAACTCTTTCACTAAAAGCTACAGAAACATTTTTTTTTTAAGACTTGAGCTCTCACCTTTATATTCACCTTCATGGCTACACTCATTCCATCTCGGCAGACAATAAACACTTCTGAGAATTGCTGTGCATCATTATCAGCACACTAGATTCCTAGGTGTCTCTATATATCACATTGGGCGTTCGTGACATTTTTGTATTTGAATGAGAAAAACTCAACTATTTCTAGATAAGAGATGAAGACAAGAGAGGGAGAAATAACAGAATACATAACCCAAGTCTGAATTTTCCACATTCAGTAATTGCCTTAAAAAAAGAGATAAAAAAAAGTTTTACGACCATTAAGCCAGCTCCAAATCTAGTAATTTAACAAGCAAGCAGCATAATTTGTTCGTGTTGTAGTGAGATTTGTCTTTGGAACAAGGTTGTTATATGTAATTGACCTGCAGCTTGTCTGTGTTTCCATAGTGCCTCTGCAATTACTTTTTTCCATTTTTTAAATCTTATGTGAAAATTACTTTGTCCCCCTGTATTATAATAACAGAGCCTGCAGAACATATTCTGGACATCCATACGCTCGTATTCCTGTAACCTTGTTGACATAGCGGTCTTACAATACTTACCTGCGTGATACTTACATTTTGCATATTAAAATCACTGCTATTTTATGTAATGGCTGTTTTACTGAGACAATCAATAAACTCAATAAACTCTCCTCCAGAAAAATTTTATACAAAGCATGCATTATTGCAAATTGTATTCTGAAATTGTAACTGTGCTTTGCACATGCAAAATAACTTAACTACTTGCCTACTGGATACTTTCACCCCCTTCCTGCCCAGGCCAATTTTCAGCTTTCAACACTGTTGCACTTTGAATGACGCAGTCATGCTACACTGTACCCTTATGAAATTTTTTATAATTTTTTGAGACAAATAGAGCTTTCTTTTGGTGGTATTTAATCACTTTTTTCATTAAACAAATGAAAAAAGACAGAAAAGTTTGAAATGTTCTTTTTTTATTTCTGTTATAAAATTTTGTAAATAAGTAATTTTTTTCCTTCCCTGATGTGCACTATCGAGGCTGCACTGATGGGCACTGATAGGCTACACTGATGGGCACTAATAGGCTGCGCTGATGGCCACTGATGAGACGGCACTGATGGGCACTGATGAGGCGGCACTGATGAGGTGGAACTGATGAGACTGCACTGAAATGTGGCACTGATGGGCACTTATAGGTGGCAATGATGGGCACTGATAGGCGGCAATGATGGGCACTGACAGGTGGCAATGATGGGCACAGATAGGTGGCAATGATGGGCACTGATAGGCAGCAATGATAGGCATCACTGATAGCCACTGACAGGCACCCCTATTGTCACTGATTGGCAGCACTGATGGGTACTGATGGGGCTGCACTGATTATCAGTGTAGATGCCCCCTATATGGATTGCCGCTTACTGGCTCTCCAATAACCGGCAAATCCTGTTTACACTGTGACCAGCTGTAATTGGACACAGCTGGTCATATGGTAAGGAGCCGCTGTGATTGGCTCTTTACCCTGATCTGTGATCGCACATCCCTGGCGCAGAGGGTGCACAAGAAGTGCGATCGTGGGAGTACATCAATGTCCTCCTGTAAATGTGCGACCATGCTGTAGCCATCATTCGGCTATAGCACAGTTGTGAAGAGGTTAAAAAGACCTTGAGACTATGCACTCTGCAAGTGCAGTTGCATGCTTTTTTCTTAGCAAATATCAATGTGGCAAAGCTTCACTTTGCAAACAGTACCCAATCAAATGCCATGAAAATTGAAAAAAAAAAAAAAATTTTTGCTCGCACATGATTGGATGATAGAAATCGACAGAGCTTTACCACATTTACTAAGGCTGGCCATTGACGGTTTGAAATCTGGCCGGTTCAGCAGGAACATATTTCAATCCATATGGGCAGGCTGGTTGTACAGAAGTTGATCTATCGATCAACTTCAGTTCAACCAGCCTGTCAGCTATAGCTGCCAGCAATGATCACTGTATTTTCACGGTGGGAGAACCTGCTGACAGAATACAATGGCATAGTGGGAGGCCTTCCCTTATCAACACTGACTATGTTGATGGGGGAATCAAGTGATTTTCTTTCCTTCAACCCTTGGTTAAAGGAAAGAAAATTGCATAATCTATGGCTTGCTTAATCCACTTCCCCCGGAAGGATTTACCCACTTCCTGACCAGGCCATTTTTTTGCGATCCAGCACTGTGTCCCTTTAACTGACAATTGCGCGGTCGTGCGATGTTGTACCCAAACTAAATTGACATCCTTTTTTCCCACAAATAGAGCTTTCTTTTGGTGGTATTTGATCACCTCTACGGTTTTTATTTCTTGCGCTATAAACAAACAAAGAGCTATTTTTTTTCTTTCTGCTCTACTACATATTCAAAAAAAAAAAAAAATAAACAAAAAAACAAATGTATTCATCAGTTTAGGTCGATATATATTCTTTTGGCAAAAAAAAATCACAATAGGCGTATATTGATTGGTTTGCGCAAAAGTTATCGCGTCTACAAACTGGGATAGATTTAGTGCTATAAAAATGCAGTGATCAATGTAAAAATGGCACTGGCAGGGAAGGGGTTAACAGTATGGGGCGATCAGTGGGTTAAGTGTGTTCCCTGGGTGTGTTTTAACTGTAGGGGGGATGGTCTGCCAGGGACATGACAGAGATCGCTGTTTCCAATCACTGGGAACAGGAGATCTCTTCCATGTCATCTGGCAGAACGGGGATCTGCCTTATTTACATAGGCAGATCCCCGTTCTGCCTCTGTACAAGATGATTGTGGGTCGCCAGCGAACATCGAGTCCGCCATAACTGCGGGCACGCAATCGTGCATGCGCGAGCCGCCGTACAGCTACAGTGGTTCGCGCAGAAGAGCCGACCTGCCGCAGTAAAATAATGGCGGCTGGTCTGCAATTAGTTTAAGTGTCACTAAACCCATATCATAAAAATACTATCATTAAATGGACTATTACATGATGTTCATACTCACTCAGTCATTATGAGATTTGTTTTTTGTATTCTGCAAAAAACCTGGTTGATCCTGCTGTTCTCTATCTCCATCTTCTGTCCAAGTCCAAAATATTCAGCTAGGGATTTTGCAGCTATGGTGGCAACTCTGCACATGCTCAGTTTTCAGTGAGTATCTATGCTGAGCATTTCCTCCCTATCACATCTGAGCAGCCCATGTGACTACAGAGTCACACATGTGGTATACGCATGGTAAATGACAGCCCATTCTCTCCCTCCTCCATGCCCACTAACCAGCTAAACACAATGGGGGTGGGAAATTACATGTAGATTAATGGTGGCTTCCAGGGGCGGACTGACCAGTCGGTCCATTCGCTCGTGGCTTGAGGGTCCGGCCACTGCAGGTGGCCCACCAGCGCCACCTGCTGAAGCTCTCAGGTCTCCTATGGTCCCCCGGCGACCATCTTTTGGGGCCCAACCGGGCCCCAGCGCTGCCTCGGAGGGCAAGGGGGGAGGGCGAGCGCCGCCAGTGTGATCACACAGAGCAGGGATGACCCACTTACCCAGCGACTGCTCTGTCATCCGATGTCCTGCCTCCTGGCTCCTTTGACAGACGTCACACTGGTACAATTGCGGGGGATGTGTAAGGTCTATCAAGCGGAACTTCGGATGACAGCGGCCGCCAGGTGTAACAGCAGGAGATCTGTGAGATCCAGTAGCTCTCCCATTTAACCCCCATGCAATGATCAGGCTGCATTATGCCCACTGGGGGGTGAGGCTGCATTATGGCCACAAGTGTTGAGGCTGCATTATGGCCACAGGTGTTGAGGCTGCATTATGGGCACAGGAGGTTAAGGCTGCATTATGGGCCCAGGAGGTTAAGGCTGCATTATGGGCACAGCTAGTGAGGCTGCATTATGGGCACTGGTGGTGAGACTGCAATATGGGCACTGGGGTAAGGCTACATTATGGGCACTGGTGGCGAGGCTGCATTTATGGGCACAGGTGGTGAGGCTGCATTCAAGGGCACAGGTGGTGAGACTGCATTCTGGGCACTGGTGAGGCTGCATTATGGGCACAGGTAGTGAGGCTGTATTCATGGGCACAGGTGGTGAGACTGCATTCATGGGCACAGGTGGTAAGGCTGCATTCATGGGCACTGGTGGTGAGGCTGCATTCATGGGCACTGGTGGTGAGGCTGCATTATGGGCACTGGTGAGGCTGCATTGAGGGGCACTACAGAAGCTGCATTGAGGGGCACTGGTGAGGCTGCATTGATGGGCACTAGTGAGACTACATTGATGGGCACTGGTGAGGCTGCATTGATGGGCACTAGTGAGGCTGCATTGATGAACACTGATCAGGCGCTGCACTGATGGGCACTGGTGAGGCTGCATTGATGGGCACTAATGGGGGCTCTTTACAACATAGACTCTCAAATGGACACAGAGAGGACCTGCACACAACGTCATTATGCGTTGCACCGCGCACCTCCGTGCGCTTAGCCTGCTGCAAACCTTCTAGTTCTACCGTCCCGGATAGGGCAAAGGCGCATCTGCCTCCAAGTCCCTCCCTCACCTCAGCAATGGCGGAAGAGGAGAGGACACACCAGCCAGCCACAGCAGGGCCAGGGTGTGAGCCAGGCAGCCACCCATGCCAGTGACCCACCCACAGCAGGGCCAGGGTGCCAGCCAGCCACCCATGGTGACCCACCCACAGCAGGGCCAGGCAGCCACAGAGGATGCGGGAACCAGCCACAGCTACAGTACCCATAGTTAAGGTAAGAGGAGCGCTACACAGTGCCAATGAAGGTGTTCAGTGTACACTCTATTAGAAAAAGGCCGCCCTCCAGGTCCTATTATACCCCTTTTTAGTATCTAATGGGACCTGTGGGGGACTCTTTCTAACATACTCTATAATGGACACTGAAAGTGCCTCTGTTAGAGAGACCCCCCTCCAGGTCCCATTAAACTCCTTTGTAGTCTCTAATGGGATCTGGAGGGGGTCTCTCTCTAGCAGAGAATCTCTAATGGACACTGTTATGGAGAGACCCATTAAAAAAAAAAAAAGTGGAAGTTGTACTTTGTGCAAAATGTAGGGGCAGGGTCAGGGGTGGGCCATGGGTGGAGCCAGGTGTGGGGCACGGGCGAGGCCAAACAGGGGGCCCTTCCTTTATTTGGTCTGGGGGCCCTGAGTGTTGTCACCCCCCTCTTATTCTAAGACACAGGCTGGAGGGGCGTGACACGGCCTGAAGAGATCCATAAAACAATAAAGATTTAATTTCAAATATATATTTGTAAGACAATTTAAAACAGTTTATTGATATTAATAATTTTTACTCTGTATTTCAAAGTGTGTTTTTTTTTAAATTTTGAACATGTGACCAGCAGCAGAGAACTAGAAGCTCCTCCTGCTTATGTTTCCCTGCAGACAGGCTGGGAAAGAGCTGGGTCATGTGACAGCTGTATATCGATAAGGAAATGTGCATGACGGAAACATTTATTTCGTTTTGGTTTTATTTGTTAAGTAAATCATTTTGTTTCCTCATAATAATTATGTTAGAATGATTCGTTTGCAGAATTCGTTTTGTATATTTAGAGTCATTTTGTATATTTATTCAAAATCAATTCATATTTTCAAATGTTCGGTATTCTTTTGTTATGTCGTAAGATTGGCTATATCCCTGCTAGTCCAACCTACCTAGAGAAATGCAATGAACTGATTGGACGATATCAGCTGGAGTTTGTGCATCCGAAAGTAACAAATGGAACAAAATGAATTTTGGATTCATTTGTTATTTTAAGATTCGGAGACTCTGATGGATCCACCTCCATTCAACCCAAACACAACTAGGAATCATCTTATTTCACTTTTGTATCTTACTGTATTTATTGCAATATGTTTCCATTTCGCATGTAGTGCATTTTTTATAATAACGAAAAATATTAATGCTAAAAAAATCGGCTATCCAAGAGTCAAAGACTGCTGTGCCACTCTCATCCAAATAAAACAAATGAATCTGAATGAATACATATTTATTAGTTATGTTATTAAGTTGCATTAACCACTTCAGCCACGGAAGGATTTACCCCCTTCTGGACCAGAGCACTTTTTGCGATTCAGCACTGCGTTGGTTTTAACTGACAATTGCATGGTCGTGCGACGTTGTACCCAAACAAAGGTGATGTCCTTTTTTCCCACAAATAGAGCTTTCTTTTGGTGGTATTTGATCACCTCTGCATTTTTTATTTTTTGTGCTCTAAACAAAAAAAGAGCGACAATTTCGAAAAAACCCCCAATATTTTTTTACTTTTTTCTATAATACATATCCAAAAAAAAAATATATAAAAAAACTAATTTATTCATCAGTTTAGGCCAAAACGTATTCTTCTACATATTTTTGGTAAAAAAAAAATGGTTTGCGCAAAAGTTGCTGCGTTTACAAACTATGAGAATTGATTTATGGTGTTTTTAAAAATTTTTTTTTTCACTAGTAAAGTCGGCGATCTGGGATTTTTATCGGGACTGCAACATTGCTGAGGACAGATCGGACATTTTTGACACTTTTTTGGGACCATTGAAATGTATACAGCAATCAGAGCTAAACAAAGCCACTGATTACTGTGTAAATGTCACTGGCAGGGAAGGGGTTAACCTGTAGGGGGGTGATCAAGGGGTTAACTGTGTTCCCTCACTGTGTTCTAACTGGGGGAGGGGCGATCTTGACCCTGCTACACATCCTCTTTTAGTAGAGACAAAAACATTTGTTTTGTTTCAAATTTGTTCTTTAATACTTTAATTTCATCATATTCATTATGTTAGAATGATTCATTTCCAGAATTAGTTTTGTATATTCTGATTTGTTTCATTAATTTGTTGTTTTGGAGTCTATTTAGAAATGCATTTGAATTTCAAAATGCATTTGAATTTGACATGGAAACATATTGCAATAAATATAGTAAGGTATAAAAGTGAAATAAAATGTCGATTCCTACTTAGGCTGCTTTATAGAATAGAATAGAACAGAAAATATAGAATAGAATAAAAAGAGTACAATAGAATAGAAAATATAGAAGAGAATATACTAGAATAGAATAGAACATATCAAATTGATTAGAATAGAATAGATAGAATAGAATTGAACATATAGAACAGAATAGAAATTATTATATTTTGTGTGCTATTTTATTCTATTCTATTCTTTTCTATTCTTTTATTTTCTATTCTATTCTATTTTAGTCTATTCAATTATTTTCCTTTCTTTTCTTTTATTGTCTATTCTATTTTATTAATTTCTATTTTATTCTTTTCTTATTTATTCTATACTATAAAACAGTCCAAGTAGGAACCATCATCTTATTTCACTTTTATACCATACTGTATTTATTGCAATATAAAAAGTATATATTAGTGTGTGTTTGGATTTGTATTATTTTGGATAAGCAATCTGAGGTAGCGCCACATTTTATATTTACATTTTTTCTTATACTTGTAGGACACAATTTAGTGTTAGCAGCTTCCTTGAGTTTTTTTTACTTTTATTTTTCTAGTTTAAATTGAATTGTTATTGATTAGCTTGGTCTTCTTCATTTCATTTATTGCAATATGTTTCCATTTCAAATTAATTTTGAAATTCAAATTTATTTTCTAATTCGAGTTCACATAATTTGTTTTGTTATAATTTATTTTGGATTCATTGAAATTTGTTACTTTTGTGATTCAGAAATTCGCATAAATCTGAATCTCCAAATAGCTTAAATGTTGTCAGAATTTTGAGTCATAATTAAACGAATCACACAAGTCTACTTTTTAGACAATAGTTTACAATGAGGAGACACCTGCCTGATGAAGGGTTCCCGCGTGACCCGAAACACTGCACTCTTCTGTTGTGATGTAATCGCTTTGAATAAACCCTTCAGACAATAATTGATGTACATTGATCTAGCGGTGACCTGTGGAAAACACAGGTCACCACAAATAATGCAAATGAGCCCTTACTGTCTTTCTTTATCTTTTCTTTTCTCTCTCTTTTTCCTGTCTGCGTCTCTTGTTAAGCTAACCATACACTTAGAAGCTGGGCTGAAAGAAAGAAATTAGTTAAAGTATAACTAAAGGTAACATACATATTTTAGTAAATCCTGAAAGTTACACATGGTAATAAATAATAACTGAAATGTTTATTTTCCTAGCATGTAGCTACAAGTGTGGTCTGTAATCTTCCATTCCTTTCTTCTTTGCTATACACTGCTAGAGATGATGGGAGGAGTTCAGCAGAGCAGAGCAGAGGTCAGATGTCATTTCCTTTCAGTGAAGTGGCTTGTCTCTCCAACAGACCTCCAGCTTTCTATGGTGCTCAGTCTATATTACATAACACACACCCATCTGCCAATCAATAGCTGGGTGTGTGCTATGTAAACCAGCACAAGTCATTACAGGTTAATTTCCACACAGATCTGTCTATTAATCTGTGTGCTTCTCCCTGCCTGCTCTCCTCTGGTAATTTGTAAACTGGTAGAACAAAATCCAACCTAGGAGCTGGCTGTATAGACAGGGCAGTGGGCGGACAAAGGCGAGACATAGGTGGGAGTGGGCGGTGCTTCACAGGCTGATTGTGGGCAGAGCCTAATTGGGACTTGTATGTAGAATGAATGGCTGGGATTTCCATGGATTTAGGAGCCCTTCCCTCAGTGATGTCAGGACGTTTCGGCAGAGAGAGATAGACGCAAATGAGGACAACATGTGTTCTGTTCAACACAGGCAATGCATACACCAGGAAGTAATGTTGTCACCTCACTAAAGTAAGTTCACATGAGAGCTGGAGACAAGGTAGAGATCTCAACATCCTTACTGCTTTTTGCAAAACAATCAGTGACATGTTTAACAGACTATATAGGTGCATAACATATTGATTTCTTCATTTTGACCATAGTTCTACTGTAATTCCCCCATCCACACTAAACAGCATGGATAAAGGATTTTCCCTTAATAGATAGCATATTCAGCAGCCAGCACGATCCCCAGTTGCTGAATACCCAAACAGTGACTGCATCTGTTTTTCTGCTGTCACTGTTCGTACAACAATTGTCCACTGGTTCTTGTTTTTCAATTTCGTTTTGCAGAGCTGGATGGTGCCATCAGGGACATTCACAGCTTGAAATTTGGAATATTTGGCTGGACGTAGCTAAAGCTTGAGCAGTGTATGTCCAGCTTTACTCTTTGACTTTCACCTACACCTATGTATACACTATATTGTTGAAAGTATTGGGGCGCCTGCCTTTACACACACATGAAATTTAATGGCATCCCTGTCTTAGTCCATAGGGTTCAATATTGAGTTGGCCCACCCTTTGCAGCTATAACAGCTTCAACTCTTCTGGGAAGGCTGTCCACAAGGTTTAAGAGTGTGTCTGTGGGAATGTTTGACCATTCTTCTAGAATGTGAGGTCAGGCACTGATGTGGACGAGAAGGCCTGGCTCGCAGTCTCCGCTCTAATTCATCCCAAGGGTGTTCTATCGGGCTGTATACAGCCTACAGCAGAGTCAAACAGAGACAGGATGGGAAGCCACTCCAGGTGAGAATGTAGACCCCAATCAGGTGTGTGCTCGTCCAGTTCGTGCACCGATCAATGGAAACATCAAAAAAGTGGAGTTGACAGCACGATCACCAATAGAGGAAAAAATATTTGTTTATTCCAAAAATCACGGAATGTTACATGCCACAGGAACATACATGACAAAGGAAAATGATTGACGTGTTTCACGGAGACTAGGTCCGCTTGGTCATAATCTGGTCTAATACAGCCTACAGACCCACTACAGAAGCGTTTTTTTATGATACGAGGAGCCAATACTTCTTTATTTTAATGTAAGTGCTTTATGCTTTGTTCTATTACTCAATAAACCTTGTTACTGAGTGGCGCTTCTCTGCATCCATTTTCCATGTATGTCTGAGCTGACTTCACTCAAGAGAGGAGCCAGTGGTGTTGATCCACCATTGTTTCAGGCCCAATACTTTTGACAATATAGTGTATGTACAGAGAGTATCATCTGCAGGTAACCATGTTACCAATAATAATGAATCTCATGGGAAGGACAGCAGAAGTAAAATACGAGGAGAAAAATGAACGGTGGATCATGAATGAGCCTAGTGGCGGCTCAGAACTATTTCACATGCTGTGACTTGCTAGCTGTGCATAATGCCAGGGAGGGCGTCCCTCCCCACTGGGATCCCATTGTTTCAATTTCATTCCCCTCAGTAGCTGTGTCTGGTGACATATAAGAACAATAACAAGTCAGAACTAAGCTTGCAAGAAAGAGCTCCTATTCCCAAGATCCCCATATTTTGAGCTAGGAAGCTGTGTACAATCAATCTCACATCCGAACATAAAGCACTCAGATATGAGAAAGGCCACAGAACATACTGGTAAAAAGGTATTGACAAAGGACATCTAATAATGTGCAGCCAGCCTGAGCAACTCAGACCATTATTGCCACAATATACCCACTGCAAGTAGAAAACAACTACAAAGGTTTAATGACACTAGCCAGCCCCTGGAGGCATAGAGAAATAAAACCCCTTTTAGTTGGTAAAGCTGAGTATTAAAAGACATTAGGTTTAAATTACTAAAGTTAAATAGGCTATATTGGGGCACTGTGTGCAAATTCCCAAAGTGCTCCAGTGTCTAAAAGATTATTAACACATTAGTGAAATAATATCCGTAATCCAAATCAAACAAATTGTTTGGCCACAATATTCCACTTACTCCATATTTTAATGACAAATCAATGTGAAAAACTACCACTACTGCTCTTGTGGGTCTACCTTAATAGTCGTACCCTTAAATCATAAAAGATCAGGCTCACATAATCCAGTTTAAGGCTGGGACAGGTTCTATCCAAAAATGTCAGTTTTACTCCATTTAATCGTTAACCAGGTAATTCACAAATATAACGCGTCTCTGTAGACAGTTACATAGTCAGCGAGGTTGAAAAAATACACAAGTCCATCAAGTCCAACCAATGTGTGTGTTTTTTATGTCAGTATTACATTGTGTACCCCTCAATGTTGTGGTCCCTTTAGGTGTGCATCTAATATTTTTTTTAATTATCTATACTCCCAGCAGAGACTACTGCTTGTGGAAGAGAATTCCACATCCTCACTGCTCTTACCGTAAAGAAACCTCTACGCTTTTTAAGGTTAAACCACCTTTCTTCTATTTTTAGTGAATGGCCACATGTCTTTGTGTGCTCCCTTGCACTGAATAGTTTTGTACCTATTGTGGGGTCACCAGTACAGTATTTGTACATTGAAATCATATCCCCTCTCAAGCGTCTCTTCTCCAGAGAGAATAAGTTCAGTGCTTGTAATCTTTCCTCATAACTAAGGTCCTCCAATCCCTTAATTAGCTTTGTTGCCCTTCTCTGAACCCTTTCCAATACCAAGAAATCCTTCCTGAGGACTGGTGCCCAGAACTGGACGGCACATTCCAGGTGCGGCCTCACCAGAGACTTGTATAATGGGAGAATTATTGATTTATCCCTGGAGTTAATCCCTTTCTTGATGCATGCCAACACTTTGTTAGCTTTGCTTGCAGCAGCTTGGCATTGCATGCCACCGCTTAGCCTGCTCTCTACTAGGACCCCTAGGTCTTTTTCCATCCTAGATTCCCCCAGAGGCTCTCCCCCTAGTGAGTAGTTTGCGCTCATGTTCTTGTTACCCAAGTGCATTATCTTACATTTTTCTACGTTAAATCTCATTTGCCACTTGTCTGCCCACCCCATTAATTTATTCAGTTCTTCTTGCAAGGTTTCCATATCCTGTGGAGAATTCATTGCTCTGCTTAGCTTGGTATCATCTGCAAATATTGAAATTGAGCTGTTCACCCCATACTCCAAATCGTTTATTAATAAATTGATTAGGATTGGTCCCAGGACAGAACCCTGGGGAACCCCACTTTCTACACCAGACCATTCTGAGTACTCCCCATTTATCACCACTGTTCTGTTACATGATTTCCATGTAACATAAATATGCAGCTATAGTAATGTTTTTATAGTTGGTTATTACAATGCCATCTTGTGGTTCTTTTGGATATTACACCTTTCTATTGTATTTTCTAAGTGTGTACCTCCCATCCTCTGTGAGCTAATTTCCTCTTCCTAGTTCACTCTACTCTGTAACTTCCTGTTCCTGGTGCACTCTGCTATTCTAGTTCCTCTTCCTGTGTCCTCTCTCTCATGAGGTAAAGAATATGGCTACATGCTAGAAGGCCTCACTCAATCTACTCGCATCCTAGGACACATTACTATGTTTTGACCTGCAGTTACCATCTTTCGACCATCTGTCACATTTGTTGTATGCTGTACCTGCTATTCCAATGAATAAACGCTCATGGAAGAAATCGGTAATTGGTGAGTCACTATCTGATAAGAACTGTCTGCGGTGATCATATCTGCTTATACAGGCCAGGCATAGAGGTCTCAACAAGGGATAAGTCGCCATTACAACAGTTAGGAGTCAGAATAACCACCCTCTGGACTTGCCCCTGTAGCCAGTTTTCAATCCAGGTGCTCACGCTTTGAACCATGTTGAGGGACCTTCGTTTGTACAATAAACGTTTGTGGGGAACTGTATCAAATGATTTTGCAAAATCCAGATACACCACATCTACAGGCCTTCCCTTATCTAGATGGCAGCTCACCTGCTCATAGAAGGTTAATAGATTGGTTTGGCAAGAACGATCCTTCATGATACCGTTCTCGTTACAATAATCTTGTATATAATCCCTTATTATTCCCTCCAAGAGCTTGCAAATTATTGATGTTAAGCTAACTGGTCTGTAGTTCACAGTATTATATCTTGGTCCTTTTTTATATATTGGTACTACGTTGGCTTCCTTCCAATCAGCTGGTATCATACCAGTCAGAAAACTACTCTTAAAAATTAGGTACAAAGGTCTGGCAATAACTTGGCTAAATTCCTTAAGGACCCTCGGGTGTAAGCCACCTGGTCCCGGTGACTTATTAGTGTTCAGTTTTTCAAGCCTACTCCTGATTTTATCCTCAGTTAGCCATGAGGGTGCTTTCTGTGACGTGCCGTGAGGACCAGCATTGTAGTTCTGAATAATTGAGCCCCCCGTTTCCTTCGTGAATACTGAGGAGAAGAATGAGTTTAACACCTTTGCCATTTCTCCATCCTTTGTAACCAGATTACCTTTATCATTCTTTATGGGGCCAATATGATCTGACCTCCCTCTCTTACTGTTGATATACTTAAAGAATTTCTTGGGATTCTTTTTACTCTCCTCAACTATGTGTCTTTCATGTTCTACCTTAGCTGCTCTGATTGCACCTTTGCATTCCTTAATGCGTGTTTTATAAATATGAAAATCTGACAGAGACCCCTCAGCCTTGTATTTTTTGAAGGCCTTCTCCTTCGCTTTTATGTGTGCCTTTACATCGGAGTTAAGCCATCCTGATCTTTGATTAGCTCTTTTAAATTTATTTCCCATTGGGATACACTGGATAATACCTTTGTTTAGTATGTTCTTGAAGCACTCCCATTTTTCCTCCGCGTTCATTGTTCCTAGAATTTTATCCCAGCTAACATCTTCCAGCAAGGAGCGTAGTTTATGGAAGTTGGCTCTCTTAAAATTCAGTGTCTTTGTATTCCCCTTATGTTTCCTATTTGTGTAATTTATACTGAAACTAATTGACCTGTGATCGCTATTTCCTAGATTGCCCCTTACTTCCACATCTGTGATCAGGTCTGTGTTGTTTGTAATCAGACGGTCTAATAATGCTTTTTCTCTTGTTGGTGCATTTACCATTTGACCCATGAAATTGTCCTGCAGGACATTTAGGAAGTGGCGAGCCTTAGCTGAATGTGCAGTACCTTCCTCCCAGTCAATGTCTGGATAATTAAAATCCCCCATTTTAATGACATTTCCAATCCTAGCTACTATTCCAAATTGCAATAGGAGGTCCGCACCCCCCTCCTCCCTCTGATTAGGGTGCCTATAGCATATTCCCTGTATTACTTTCTCCCTGGTATCTTCCCTTTGTAGCTCTACCCATAAGGCTTCAGCTTCCTCTCCAGATCCACTAGTAATGTCATCCCTCACATTTACTTGTAGTTCATTTTTTATATACATGCATACCCCTCCCCCTTTTTTGCCCTCCCTATCCCTGCGATATAGGGAATATGCCTGGGATATTGTGTCAGTGGACCAGCAGCTGCTTCTGCTCTTGCTCCCTTGTATGCAACTGATAGGTCTTGGTGTTCCGCCCTAAATGTTACGTCATCACCTTCTTCAGGGAACCAAGAAAGGCAATTTTACTCAACTATATGGCAATTTTACTCCCGGTAATTCACAAATTTTAGCTAAAAAAAGAAGAGATTAAAAATCCATAGTGGTCTCTATGTAAACATCCATAAAACGTTATTAAAATTGACTCAAAATTGCAAACACAAAATCTTACTTAGCATAAAATGCCAAGGAGCGACGTCTTTTGTATTTTTTGGCAGCCCGCATTGTGAAAGCTAAGTCATGGAGGTCCCCTGTGGTACTATTTGACTTGATTTTTTTTTTGTTAATCAAGAATTGTTTTATTGAGCAATAAAGGCATAGATATCTACAACAATTCCAAGACAGTCACTTAGGTTTTTGAAGCATAATCAGAAAACTTCTCATATAACATTTAACAAGCACAATAGTGTGAATCTGGCTCGCCTCAGTCACAAAATGACAATACAGTATGGTTGAATATAAACAATAGGGCCATGCTCTCCTAATCACTACATCTTCTAAGCAAAGTATGATAGAAATCACAATTTAGAGGAGTTTAACTCAACCCACGAGTAGCCTATCCATCACCAGTTCTAACAGGCTTAGGCCTAGGGTATACATCCATGGACCCCAAATACTTTCAAATTTGCGAGGGTGTCCCCTATGTTGATAGATATACTTCTCCAAGAGAACTCTCTAAGAGTTTCACCCATACATTGTATCCATTCTTTACGAGGAGGAGAATCAGTAGACTTCCAATACTGAAGCACCACTCTCCTGGCTTGAAAAAGGGCTCTAGCTACTGCTACTCTGAAATACAGCATTTATTGTATTCAGTACTCCCACCCAATAAATATGTAATTTGGGGATGTTTGACTTGATTAAGGCCAAGCTATCCTGGATAATGATCAACGAGAATCTCTCAGCCATCCTCAATGATAAAATTCCACAGTTCGAAGAGGTTTGGGAACGTTGGATTATAACTACCTGATAAGGCACTTGTAGAGTCAGAAAATCCAAGCTTGCAGCATTATCATCGCACCAAACATCTTACTTATCCTTCGCTTTTCCGTTTTTCTCTTCCCTTTCTTTTTCTTTGACTACACACTCAGACTGGTTATCTGTAGACTGGGAATTCTTATATTTAAGAGTGGGTAGGCGTAAAAAGCCTAATCTCAGGCCTCTTCCCGTTTTGAAGCTTACCATTGGTAGATCTTGATGGATAACCATTTTTCTATCAGATATTTGTGTTTGTTTGATACCTGTCATTTACCAATAAAAACTATTGAAAACTAAAATGCCCAGGAGCAAGAGCAGCTTTCACAGCTCACCGCTTCTCTGTAGACGCATATCATGTCAATGGACGCTCCCTTGTATCCAAGTGAACAACTGACAGGTCTTGGTGCTCTGCCCTATGTGTTATGTCATTAAATTCTTTAGTGGAGAAAAATTGCTATTCTGGGATAGAAGTTGCTGGCTCCCTGCCCTGGCCATGGTGGTTCAGGGCTCTCCTGTTCCTAGAGAGAAAGCCCAGAACAACTCACCAGTGTAAATATCAGTGAACTTTAACTCTGCTCTAATCTGTCCCTGAAGACTTTATTATTCCCCACTGGTTGCCACCATCTTGGCTCTTTCACACTATAGATATCAATGTAAATGATTTATTCCACAACATTATGAAAGCACATCTTCGCCTGGATCCATACTCATCCATGGTTAGAAATGGAAACCAGGGCCTAGCCAATGACTTTAAGGCCTCATACACACGGACGTTTTTTGACGCCGGCGTTTTCTGGCGTTTTTTGCAGCTCTCCATGTTAGTCAATGGCCCCATAAAAACGTCGGCGTTTTTGAGCTGTAGATGGCGTCGGCGTTAGTGAGCTGAAACTAGAACCCACAGCCATCGCGTTCTGAGGCTGTAACGTTTTGGTGTTTTTTGACGCCGACGCCACAATACGCCACAATATGCCAACAAACGCCAACAAACGCCACCTATTATTATACTGGCGTTTTCCGGCGTTTTTTGACGCCGACGTTTTTAGGTTGAAAAATAGCAGAGGGATGATTTTTTTTTAAAAACGCCTATTGACGCCGACGCTCACTAACGCTCAAAAACGCCGATGCATAATGCCGAAAAACGCCGACTTTTTTTTGCTTGACGTCGGGCCCGACGTTTTGTTTATTTTTTTAGAAACGTCCGTGTGTATGAGGCCTTAACATGAGTCAAACTTTGCATATCACTGTCAGCATTGTTTGTCCTGCCCAGAGTGTAAGTGAAGGAATGCATTTAAAACATCTGATGGGGAATAGAAAGGCTCACTGGAAGTACAGGTGCACATTATATAACTGTATTCAACAACGTGCCTTGAACACAGACAGCCACTATTTAATCTGGAAGCCCTTCATAAACAACGCTCTCAAGCTCATTATGGAGCTCACAATCTCCCGAGTTCTCTGCTAATTATAGCTCGCTGTTCTATGTCATATATTTTGTTTGCTACTAATAATTCACTTTCTCAGCCTTCTTTTCAAAAGGCCTGTGAATACAAAAGTTCCATTTTCCCTCAACAAAATAGCAGCAGCTCCGTTGGCCATTAACAGTAAATTGTTTGTCTGCCTCCTCACTCCTTTGGGGGCCGAGGCTTATGTTTTATGAAATGAGAACTGGAAATGGGAGCGTGTCATTATAAACAATGTACAAAAATAGAACCCGTACAAACAGAATTAAATGCATTTATATTTGATCAGAATACCAATAAGGTGAATAATAGGCAAGGCTACTTAAAAAGATAGTTCAGCAGTTGCTGCCAGATGGAATTCTAACTAATTCCGGTAGAGAGCTTTGAACCAAAATTCCCAGCTCCACCCACCTGCTGCAGCCATAATGGGAGCGGAGGAGTCTCAGTCTTTCTCTGTAGAATGTTTTACAGTGTGAGGTTGAGATTTCTGTAGGTGAAATAATAGCAATGGGGTTTAAAAAGAGAAGTCCATCTTTTTGACCCTGTTTCAAGCAATACCTATGTAACATAAAACACGGTCACAATCTGCAGCACCTCCAAAACCAAACTACCCCCCCCCAACACTTACAGAATGCTACAGAACTACAAGTCTCATCTTCCACCACTTCATTACACTATCAGTGAGCACATGTGCGACAGACTGCTTGGCACCCCGCCTGGGTGCTTCTGCCAACATACAGCTTCCTCCACTCTAGAATCAGGAACCAGGTATTACAGCTGGGCATTGCACCAAAGAACTAGACAACACTAGCTTAGGTGCAAACTGGAACTGACTTTATTGTAAATTTGCACAGAATATATACCGCACAAAATCAGGTAAGAGCTTGATCACATTATCCTAAACAACGCAAATTGTAAACGGTAATATTGTCAGTACATCTAATGAACAGCTAACATGAACACATAAACATCCCACAATGGGATGGTAACAAGGTAAAGTGGACACAATGCTAGTCACATCTCCAAGAGGATTAGCAGGCAGAAAGAAACAATAGGTGACTCGTTAACAATGGGAATTCACACCTAGGAGGCACACAATGGGGGAATTATACCATGAGAAAAAGACACATTAAAAACAGGTTATAGCAGGAGACCCCAGCATCAGGTTGTTTTGAGCTGATTATGTTAACATCTGATCTGAGTCTAGGGGGGGAGGGGTTGAAGCAGTCAATGCTGGTTTGGGCATAGAGGCCCCAAATCTGTATCAAAGTCTTCCAGTTCTCAAAGTCTTTGTGTTTCAAGGAGACATTGACCCGAATCCAAAGAAAAAACACTCCAAAGGTCCCCCAGGCACACTTTTCCCAAAGAATAGAGCCCCCTCAAAAGCCAGGGCCCATAATCATACACTTGGAGGTTTCCGCATTTTATTTCCTCTTCTGGTTGAATATTCTTAATCTGTAGTGTTAAGCTGGCCATGGATGGATCAAAATGCATCTAGTTCAGCAGGGGCCAGACAGATTTCGATCCATGTGTGGCTGCTTCCCACAAATGGTGAATGGCTATATATTTTGTTTTTTCATTCCATGCACCCTGTGCAGCTCAACAGTCCGCCTGTTCCTCTTTGTGTGCCCCCATTACTGCAGTAGGTGCATGTTTCCTTCATAGCCAATTACAGAGGAGGTGGGCAGTACAAAAGCTGAAGCAGGCAATAGGAAGTGGTGACAGCATGTCATGGCATGACAACACTGCTGCAGCATGCGAAGCATAGAAAGGAGGCATTATCACCCTTATGCAATTCAGCTCCCTTTATGACCAGGCCATTTTTTGCTATACGGCACTGCAACGTTACTTTAACTGACAATTGCGCGGTCATGCGACGCTGTACCCAAATAAAATGTTTTTCCTTTTTTCCCCCACAAACAGAGCTTTCTATTGGTGGTATTTGATCAGCTCTGCGTGTTTTATTTTTTTGTGCTATAAACAAAAAAAGACTGACAATATTGAAGAAAAAAAAAACATTTTTTACTTTCTACTATAAAACATATTAAAAAAAATAGTAGTCAGGTTGATGGTTTGGCCCTATCGGGCCCCCCTCCCCCTTTGCTTTTGCTGCCCTCCCCTCTTTTATTTTGTAGGGGTAAGGGGTGGGGGTAGGGGGAATTGGATTACACAACAAGCCACTTTGATGGTGGCCAGGGCTCCCCGCTCCACAGCATGATCCCATTAAGGGTGGTGCGGGGCCCTCGGGCCACTTGCATCCGAAATTGTTATGGCTTCGGCCTTGTTATAGGTAAGCCTAGACCGGTAGCCTCAAATGTCTCAAATGCTGTAATTTCTTGCTATTTAACTGTGCAATGTATACTTCCTACTAGAGTAGGTAGTTTGACCTACCACGTCATTTTCACTTGTACTTCCCATGTTCTTGAAATGTCTTTGAAATGTTATTCCACGTGTATTTCATGACTTAAACAATAACAATATTGAAAAGAAAAAAAAATAGTAAAAAATCTAATTTCGTCATCATTTTAGGCCAATATGTATCCTGCAACATATTTATGGTAAATAAAATACCAATAAGCATATATTGATTGGTTTGCACAAAAATTATATTGTCTACAAAATATGAGATATATTTATGGAATTTTTATTCCTGTATTTTTTTTAATAGTAATGGCAGCAATCAGTAACTTATAGTGGGCCTGTTATATTGTGGCAGACAAATTGGACACTAACTGACACTTTTTTTGGGGACCAATGACACTAATACAGTGATCAGTGCTAAAAATATGCACTGTCACTGTACTAATGGGAAGGGGTTAACAACAGGGGTGATCAAAGGGTTAACTGTGTGCCTAGCTAGTGTTTTAGTTTAGTGTGGGAGGTGCTTTTACTAGGGGAAGGCATGGAACCATGCCCCTGCTTTACAGCAACACAGGACCCATGCTTTCCTTACTGACAGAACAGCAATCTGCCTTGTTTTCATGATCCCCATGACTAAGCTCCGGGGGGTGGAGTGAAACGCATTATGGGTGTGGCCAGGCGGGAGCCCAGTCTGGGGTTGTTTCTCATACCACCATAGGACTCTGTGAATGTGCGGCACCAGGGATCTTTCCTCTCTTCTTCTAATGACTACAGGAGCTGGGATGAGCCCCACCCCTGCTGGCATTCCTGCAGTGGTTGCAGCATCACCCACATTACTTCCCGTAGTTATCGTAGCCTGAGCGCCACAGTAAACAAACCGTGGGTCGTTCTGCCTGTGTACCGAACGATCAGCAGGTGCCGGAGGACATCGAGTCCGTGGAACCCGCTGATCGGCGGTGAGCCACCAGCGGTGCACAGTTGCGCCCGCTAACCGGAAGGGTCAGGTATATACGTGATCCTACGCAGCGCAGCCGCCCTGTTGCTTTGAAACTGCTATAGGGTGGTTGGCAAGTGGTTGTACAGCAAATTATGGGAAATGATGTATTTCTTTTATTTGCTGCAGACCTGGAGACAGAGAAGTGTTCCAATAAATGAACTAATACAAGGTACATTAAAACATTTTTGTCAGGGTTTCGATACATTTTCATAACTTTAGATAATAGCAAGAACAAGACTTTGACAGCTGAATATATTCATGTAATACTCAATATGCTGTTATCTAATCCCTGTCACTGTCTCATCATCTTTTTTACCTCCTTCCCCTGCAGTCTGAATATTGCTCATCTCTTATGAAGCTGGCACGGTCTTCTGAGGTCATCTGTCACCCTTGGACTGCCTGATATAATGGCAGATTATGAAAGGTGAGATTTCCTATACATGGATATTTGCAGATCATCATAAGATGATAATGGCTGGAAAATAAATAGCAAACATGGCATCTTCTGTGTCATCGTTCAGAGATATAAGAAAAAAGAAAACCGTAATAAAAGCACACCTAGGGAGAAGTGTGCCTACACAGTAATGGGAGATAAGGGAGCCGTGCACAATATTCATCCACCAGAAATACATTTATTGCACACAGAGGTGGTCTTATAATGGAGAGTTCCTCCAACAGGGTCATATTTTGGAGCTGGGCACAGATATGAGATGACTATCTTTTTACCTGGCCTTTTCTGGCTGATATAAGTGAATATCTCATTTCCGTGACAGCTGCAAAGAAACCCAGCTGACCTTTCTGAAAACCAAATCCAATCAATACTTTTCCAACATGGCTAATCCCTGGTGGGGGCAGTCTACTCTATCATTCAGCTCCCCTTTCCATAGACACAAAGGTATGTTCAAGTCTCAAGGGGATTTGTCTAAAAAACATCCAAATTGTGTTTGCTGCCCGGGTCTTTGGGCACCTTCATGCAGACTAACCAACGCAACAAAGACTTGGCACATCACATCCTGGTGATGCTAATTCATGCCCTTCCCCCATCATGTAGAGCAGGATGCACTCTCAGTCAGGAATCTGATTAGTAGGTTGGATAAGATGCTTGACTGATAGCGCATTCCGCTCTACATGCTCAGGGAGGGCGTCCAGGATATAATTTGTAAGGAGAAACATCACTTTCTACAGGGGGGGGGGGTAGGCAGGTGCAGTCTGCTTCCTCCACTGCAGGTGGCATTGCAGAGGGAGAGGAAGTTGAGAGGAACATGATTCCTCTATGGTTTCCTGGGTCACCGGAGCAACTATCTGATTGGGTGCTGGCAGCCATCTTGGCTCTGGCAGAGTCTGTTTAACCACTTCCCTCCGGAAGGCCATCATATGATGTCCTGGATTTGAAGGGGTGATATCTAGATGATGACTGAAGCTACAGGCATCATCCAGATATCTTTCTTTTCAACCAGAAATTCCCTATCTTGTAAAAGCCATCCTAGCAGCTCATGAGCCATTGGATTGCTTTTGCAGGCAGCGGGAGGGGACATCCCCTCTCCCGCCTCCCTCCGATGCCTCTCGTGCACTCCCATGTGATCAGCTGCCACCAGCTTACCATAGAGCTGGCCATGGACTGAATCATCCCCTGCCATCTCTATGGTCCTGGGAGGTCAGAAGCAACATCATGATGTCACTTCTGGTGCTGGCAGGTGTAAACATTGCCAGTTGTTTACCCTGGAAAGCAGAGATCAATGGGTTTTTTTTGTTTTTTTTGATCTTATGCTTTCTAGGGTAGAGGAGATATCTGGGGTCATATAGACCCCAGATGTCTCCATAAAGAGCACCTGTCATGCCTTATTCCTTATTCCTATTACAAGGGATGTTTACATTTCTTGCCATAGGAATAAAAGTGTATTCCACACAACCGAGACCTACTGTCAATACTTGTTGCTGTACATCCTGTGAGTGAACCTGGTTGGATTGATTTCCTAGCGGGCTTGTTGTGTATTGCTGGACTACAATAGGGCACAGATAGTTCCTGATAAATATTAGAAAGGCTTTAATGATTTTTTGGGGGGATTACAATCACTTTAATGATGTAATTAAGCAGTCTCTTAATCAACATTGACTATTTTTAATGCTTATGCTGCTAGCATTAGTAAATAGATAGGAATATATATATATATATATATATATATATTATATTTTCTTTCTTTTCAAATATTTTATTGGTGGTGAGACACAGGATATAAACCAGTGCATACTTTATAGGTTAAAAAAAGAATACCAACCAAGATTAATAAACGGTATGTATAGGAGATAGGTTATGAGCACCCATTATTGCAATAGGAATCGTTTGTGTATACCAGGCAATGAGGCATAGTCTGTAACTTGAACAGGTAATTTGAACTTGAGAGTTGTAGGCTGTAGGTTATAAACCAGAAGTTTGCGGTCATAGAAGGGAGGGTGGAGGAGTACAGAGAGGATTCTGTTATGCGTATCTCCCAACTTGAGTGATAACCAGTGGAGATTGGAAGGTCCACTACCCCAGCTGGGATCCGGCTAGGTGGCCCAGCGTGGGTTGGGGAGCAGAGACTTCCTATCAGCCTTGTGACGGTGCAGATGGGGCGGTTGATAGTGTCAAGTGAGAAACAGGGTGTGTGGGTACCAGTAGAGGAATATATATTATATTTAAACTTTTTTTATATTTCTCCAGTTACTTCTTGGTTTCTGGCCTAAGCAAATAATGTCACACATCCCAGAAGTCTTCAGGAGGGGTTTTCTCAGCTAAGCACACCCTCCTGCCGGCATGCCTGAGCTAAGGGCAGATGGATTCCAGGAAGTGCTACATAAATCACCTTTCCCTTTACTCAAGATCAGTGGAGTCACTATGAGAGTGCCACCGCCAGAGGGGCTACACCAGGAAACAGTTGCAGTGGGTGCCGTCCAGCCCCCCCCCTCCATCAGTAAAGCGGTGACAGGCAGTGAGATATTTTCTACTTCTCCAGAGAACTCTGCAGGACTGCAAGCGGCACTGTGACAGAGGAGAGGCGAGTTGTCATTGGATCTCCACCGCTCGCCCCTCCCCTTTCTCTTGTCAGCAGAGAGAGTGGCTCTAATCGGGTTCCCCATGACGCCGCCCGGTTTCCTGCCCCCATTGGCCACAGCGGAGGGCCAATCAGAAGATACTGGGGGGTCGGGAGCATCATGGGACATGAAGTCCGAGAAGATTGGCGGCTCCAGTGTTGTCCACAGACAGCAAGCTACAGCCCCCAGCATGCATGCATGCACTCTGCTGGAGGGAAAGAGAGAGCCTGGAACCCGGGAAAAGCAGAGGAGCATAGTGCTGCAGGAGAAGAGAAAAAAAAAGAGGACTGTGCTGGTGGGAAGCCAGAGACAGAACCATGCTGTACCCACATCACTATACCCTCACCACCAGAGATGGAGCCATGCTGTACCTGCACCACTGTACCCGCACCACCGGAGACAGAGCCACGCTGTACCCACACCACCAGAGAGGGAGCCACGCTGTACCCACACCACCAGAAAGAGAGCCACGCTGTACCCGCACCACCAGAGGGGGAGCCATGCTGTACACGCACCACCAGAGAGGGAGCCACTCTGTACCTGCACTACTAGAGAGAGACAGCCATGCTGTACTCACACCACCAGAGAGGGAGCCACGCTATACCCACACCACCAGAGAGAGAGAGCCATGCTGTACCCACATCACCAGAGAGAGACAGCCATGCTGTACCCACACCACCAGAGAGGGAGCCACGCTGTACCCACACCACCAGAGAGAGAGAGCCATGCTGTACCCACATCACCAGAGAGAGAGAGCCACACTGTACCCACATCACCAGAGAGGGAGCCATGCTGTACCCACACCACCAGAGAGAGAGCCACACTGTACCCACACAACCAGAGAGGGAGCAACAATGTACCAGCACCATCAGAGAGAGAAAGAGTGAGCCACTGCCAGGCTACACATGTGCTACACTACTGAACAGACCCGGCCTGGGCAACCCAAAGTGAGGGACCATCCAACCAGAGGGATCACTGCTGGGTCTAGTAAGAGCGCCTGTTGGCCATTATCAATTACTGTTCCTAGGGACTAAGCCATTAGGAAGTGCCTAACCTGCTATCCTTAGGCCTTATTGACTGCCACAACGAGCTCCAACACTGGACCTCTGACCTAAAAATAGGGGGTGAGGGTGACACCATTTTTATGGCTCCAGGTGACACCAACCCTAGTGACGCCACTGCTCAAGATGGGCTGTGGGTAAAATGTTAGGGGTGTTTTTCAAAGTGATTCCTCAGCAAAATAAAGCATGGATACATGGATGGATGGAATATTGTGAATATTACAAATTAATAAAATAGCATTTTTGGTCTGTGGTATTCAGATGTTGTGTAGTTCCTCTTTAATGAATACAGGGATGAATTAATTTACATATTTTATATTTGTCTAAACATCACCTTTAAAGCATATCTGTAGAAAAGTATAAAGCACCCACATTTAATACATTTATGTTCTCATACAGAAGAAAATCCTTAAATGTATTTTCAGTTAGTACCTCAAGCTGCCTTTATATTAGGCTTTTGTCATCCCCTGTACTGGAGGATTGGTAAAGGACGGGATAGATCTATAGGCCATACATGTAATGCAAAGAGATTTTGACAGTATGACAGTGATTTCTAGACTGCTGTGCCTTCACTATTCATCATAGGCTGGGGTAGGTCCAGGATCAAGGTGCATTACATGTGGGGCAAAAAAAACCCCAATAAGCGTATATTGACTGCTTTGGGAAAAGCTATCGCGTCTACAAACTACGGGATATTTTTATTTATTTATTTACTAGTAATGGCAGCGATGAGCGACTTATAGTGGGACTGCGATATTATGGCGGACATTCTGACACTAACTGACACTTTTGACACTTTTTGGGGACCAGTGACACTAATAAAGTGATCAGTGCTAAAAAATTTAGACGATCAGGTAGATTGTGGGGGGGGGGGGGGTTCTGACTGTTACGATGACAGGTTTCCACGGGAAACACGAGGACCAATCCGTGTGTCAATTGGGAAATCAATGGGGACTACAATTGGGGAAGGATCGGTCACAGTAATCATGTCACTGTCACGTAAAAAAAAATCGTGACTAGTGAAATAATCACAGTGACCAGGGGTTTTTCACAGTTTTCACAGTCAATCACAGTCTTACAGGCGGTATTATAGCGTCAGGGTGATATTCAGCGAGTAGCGACGGTAATGATCATTTATTTATTTATTTTTATAGGGCATCAAACATCTGCGCTATCGAAAAGGGTTTCGTCAGTTATATGCGAATAACCCCAAAAAAAACGGGGTGTACATTACGTGGAACTAGGACCTGGATGGGGTCGGATACTACTTATCACTTCCGTGTCGTCAGATCTTTAGTGACAGTATGACAGTTTTAGAGAAACGTAATGTACATACCGGATATCTAGATAGGGCAGGAAATGGTTAGGAGGTCAT
>BLSH010164238.1:986770-1034634 GCA_018402905.1 Glandirana rugosa | reverse complement strand
ACTTTTTGGGGACCAGTGACACTAATAAAGTGATCAGTGCTAAAAAAAAATGCACTGTCACTGTACTAATGGCACTGGCTAGGAAGGGGTTAACATCAGGGGTAATTAAAGGGTTAACTGTGTGCCTAACCCGGAGCACAAAGGGCACCTTTGGACAGTAGCATTGTCAGTCTTGGGGGGCGGGGGGGGGAGTGTTAGATGGACTAGCAGATTTAAATACTAGAATGAAATTGAAGCCAAACTTAAGCTAACATTTTACAACAGTTACAGCAAACAGTTTTCCTTTATAACCTTTATGATAAAGGTTTTACATAAACAAAAGCTAAACATTGTAAGCACCCCTGCTAGTGTTGAATGGCTTGTCTCATCCCTATAACTGATGCACTCTGCTGCAGAGCTTATTCTTTTGAAAAACAACAGACTTACTGGCTGGTTCACCAGGTGTAAATAGAAGAAAGAAAGCCTAAAAAAGAAAACTAATGCAGCCAACACATCTAAGAATTGGTAAGCTGCAATATAATAAATGTTTGCTTTACTCATATGTATATATAGCTGATTATATTCTGTTTTGAAGTGAATCTATAGTGAAATGTCTTGTTGAATAGGATAGCCAAAAAATAAAAAGGGCTGTTTCTTTATGAAGAAATGCTGCTCCAGGCTCCTCTCAATGCTTGTCACATGTGAAAGCCTAACATAATTTAATAGACAAAGCTAGTATCATCAATCATACAGTACCTATTAATGTTTATGAAAGCAGAGTGTGATAATCTGAAGGAGAAATGATGGAATGTATAAAAAATATAAAAATTCTAGCCTGTAGATACAAAGTAAGAGCTTCTGGAATAAAATATTACTGGATAATGTTTTCCTATTCCACATAAAACAGTGCAGTGCTATATCAAAACTCATGTTAAACATGTAACAAAAGAGGGTGGGGTTCCCATTGGGACTATATCGGTGCCAGCAGAGCAAAATTCATTAAAACATCAATTTTATTGTTCATATTTAAAAAAGTATGGATACATATAGAAGGAGTGGTCCAAGTACACTTTCATTGGTAGGTTGGTGGTTTACAGTGTGGCGTAATTCTCCCAACATGTTTCGCCATCAATATGGCTTTCTCAGGGGATTTCAACAGCCACCATTTTGGACCCAATAGAGGGGCCACCCCACGAACACCGGCCAACGCACTCTCCAGTGTGGGACAAAAGCACTATGCGTCTACAGAAGGTGCAAAAAGTCCAAGCTGAAAAGGGGGTGCTTGAGGTCACAGCACTTGGTATCAAATAGATTCAACAATAAAGATGTTCTTTGCAGCGTGTGTTCACAATAAAGTACTCCCTATTGGGTCCAAAATGGTGGCTGTTGAAATCCCTCGAGGAAGCCATATTGATGGCGAAACATGTTGGGAGAATTACGCCACACTGTAAACCACCAACCAATGAAAGTGTACTTGGACCACTCCTCCTGTTTTATATGTATCTCATACTTTTTTTAAATGTGAACAATAAAATTGATGTTTTAATAAATTTTGCTGAAGCAATCCTTTGTCTGCTGGCACTGATATAGTCCCACTGGGAACCCCACACTCATTTGTTTTATGATTTATGGGATGAGGTGCAATATTCATTAGTGTTTGTAGGGCCCACATTTCAAAATATATCCCATGTTAAACATGTAAATAGCAACATATTTGCAAAATGCAATCAATAAAAATAACTAATGATTTAAACTGCACTAAATAAATGCAAATTAAAATGACATTATTATGTGTGCAACAAATACATGAATAGTGACAAATCATATACTGTATATACAAAAAAGTCAGTGAAAGAGCCCACAACAACAAGATGAGAGAGTCCAAAGACATGTAAATCCGAAGAGAAAGGTCAAATCCCTTTAAGATTCAGTCTTTGTAGGAGATTGGAAGCTTCTGGATCACTGATAGGAGGCTCATCACGCCGCTTCACTTAAAGCAGACGGGGGCTTACCAGAGCAATATGACCACCAAGAAATGGTCAAAAACACTTGTAATACTCCAAGAGGATATCACTTTAATGCAGTCCATAGAATGGGATAAGATGTCATCAAATCAATACGCCACTCCACAGAAATGTCAATGCCCATAAACTTGGGTCTCAAGACCAGTTACATATTACACCACAATGAGACAGAAGAAAACAAAACTCTCCATAGTGAAGACCAGTGATAAAAATTAAAAAAGTAAAATTTATTGGAAAAATTGCACTGGCATGAGTAACAGAATATATAGCACTTCTAACAAGTAAAAACATCCATCCGCCAGAATCAAAGATGGCCACGATAAATTGTGTTTCGTCACATATGACGTCATCAGGGGCTGTTTTCCTATTACATTTTCTGATTCAATTAACAAAGCATCACAAAAGACAAATATAAAACCCAATAAAAACAGAAATTCTCCCCTAATTCCCAGTGGAACTACCAAGTGTAAGAAGCATAGCCCGATACCAAAAGAATAACAAGACTTGGATCTTCAAAAAGTACCATTATAAATACCAGGCTAAGTATCAATGATAACAAATTACATATATAAACATACAGTATAAAGAAAAAATAAATCAAATAAGGTAACTCATCAAAAGTATGGGGTGTTAATATTCCATAAAACTTCTAACCAGTGCCCATTTTAATAACCCAGAATTTAGGTGGTTGAGTGCTGGACTCCAAGCTTGATGAAGTTTCTGAATAAATCAAATGAATGCTATAGTCTGTCAGCTCTGTACTGCCTGGTGGAGCCCTGAGAAAGTATGCGTGTATGGAGTGAAACTAAGAGAGTGGAAAGCACACTGATCAGTCCAGATGTGAATTTTTATGGTAATGGTCATAATAGGAGGCCCATCACGCCACTTCACTTAAAGCAGATGGGAGCTTACCAGAGCTATATGACCACCAAGAAATGGTCAAAAACACTTGTAATACTCCAAGAGGATATCACTTTAATGCAGTCCATAGAATAGGATAAGATGTCATCAAGTCAATACGCCACTCCACAGAAACGCCAATGCCTATAAACTTGGGTCTCGAGACGAGTTACATATTACACCACAATGAGACAGAAGAAAACAAAACTCTCCATAGTGAAGACCAGCGATAAAAAGTAAAAAAGTTAAATTTATTGGAACAAATGCACTGACATGAGTAACAGAATATACAGCACTTCTAACAAGTAAAAACATCCATCCGCCAGAATCAAAGATGGCCACGATAAATTGCGTTTCGTCACATATGACGTCATCAGGGGCTGTTTTCCTATTACATTTTCTGATTCAATTAACAAAGCCTCACAAAAGACAAATATAAAACCCAATAAAAACTGAAATTCTCCCCTAATTCCCAGTGGAACTACCAAGTGTAAGAAGCATAGCCTGATACCAAAAGAATAACAAGACTTGGATCTTCAAAAAGTACCATTATAAATACCAGGCTAAGTATCAATGATAAAAAATTAAATACATAAATATACAGTATAGAAAAAATAAATCAAATAAGGTAACTCATTAAAAGTATGGGGTGTTAATATTCCATAAAACTTCTAACCAGTGCCCATTTTAATAACCCAGAATTTAGGTGGTTGAGTGCTGGACTCCAAGCTTGATGAAGTTTCCGGATAAATCAAATGAATGCTATAGTCTGTCAGCTCTGTACTGCCTGGTGGAGCCCTGAGAAAGTATGCGTGTATGGAGTGAAACTAAGAGAGTGGAAAGCACACTGATCAGTCCAGATGTGAATTTTTATGGTAATGGTCATAATAGGAGGCCCATCACGCCACTTCACTTAAAGCAGATGGGAGCTTACCAGAGCTATATGACCACCAAGAAATGGTCAAAAACACTTGTAATACTCCAAGAGGATATCACTTTAATGCAGTCCATAGAATAGGATAAGATGTCATCAAGTCAATACGCCACTCCACAGAAACGCCAATGCCTATAAACTTGGGTCTCGAGACGAGTTACATATTACACCACAATGAGACAGAAGAAAACAAAACTCTCCATAGTGAAGACCAGCGATAAAAAGTAAAAAAGTTAAATTTATTGGAACAAATGCACTGACATGAGTAACAGAATATACAGCACTTCTAACAAGTAAAAACATCCATCCGCCAGAATCAAAGATGGCCACGATAAATTGCGTTTCGTCACATATGACGTCATCAGGGGCTGTTTTCCTATTACATTTTCTGATTCAATTAACAAAGCCTCACAAAAGACAAATATAAAACCCAATAAAAACTGAAATTCTCCCCTAATTCCCAGTGGAACTACCAAGTGTAAGAAGCATAGCCTGATACCAAAAGAATAACAAGACTTGGATCTTCAAAAAGTACCATTATAAATACCAGGCTAAGTATCAATGATAAAAAATTAAATACATAAATATACAGTATAGAAAAAATAAATCAAATAAGGTAACTCATTAAAAGTATGGGGTGTTAATATTCCATAAAACTTCTAACCAGTGCCCATTTTAATAACCCAGAATTTAGGTGGTTGAGTGCTGGACTCCAAGCTTGATGAAGTTTCCGGATAAATCAAATGAATGCTATAGTCTGTCAGCTCTGTACTGCCTGGTGGAGCCCTGAGAAAGTATGCGTGTATGGAGTGAAACTAAGAGAGTGGAAAGCACACTGATCAGTCCAGATGTGAATTTTTATGGTAATGGTCATAATAAAAGAGTTGACAGTCAATGCGTTTTGGGGTTTATTCACAAATCCCCCTTAATCAGAGCAAGAGGGTTCTGGATGTGCAGTCAGTCTTGGATTTTAATTCTTTGTCAGCTATGGCAAAAGCTCACTCAGCTTTTTTTTTTCTGAACTGGAGGGTGTCTTTTTTTTCAACCAGATTAACTATGTAATCTAAACCCAAAATTAAGTATTGCGGTTTACCAATCCTTAGCATGTTGCTGGCTGGATTATAAATTTAAAAATACAAGAAGAAAGCCTAAAAAAGAAAATTTAAGTAGCCAGCACATTTATGGATTGGTAAGCTACAGTACAGTATAATACATTTTTTGGGGGTTTAGATATGCTTTAAGTTGTCTGGTAGCCTGCAAAACCCCTTAAAGTGGATGTAAACCCTCACATATACCAAGTGAAGTGAACAGCCGCAGATGATACACAGAGATTAAACAAATTTACCTATATGTTTTACATGAACATCTGTTCTCTTCATATTTATATACTGTTTAGAAAGTGCACATTCTGTGATTTTCACTTCCTCCTTCCCCTGTAGGAAGGATTATTGCCGGACACTGTGAGACAGCTGATTGGTGGAAAGCCCCCTCCAAACACATACAGAGCTTGCCTGTGAATAGTGAAGCAGTGTGATAATCTATTTATAGCAACCTCCCCCAACACACACTTAACCTTAAAAAGTGTAGAGGTTTCTTTACGGTAAGAGCAGTGAGGATGTGGAATTCTCTTCCAAAAGCAGTAGTCTCTGCCGGGAGTATTGATCATTTCAAAAAACTATTAGATGCACTCCTAAGGGACCACGACATCGAGGGGTATACAATTTAATACTGACATTAAAAACACACACACATAGGTTGGACTTGACGGACTTGTGTCTTTTTTCAACCTCATTAACTATGTAACTATGTAACACTTCTATCTCTGGGTCTCTGAGAGCTTGTCAAAAGTTGATGGCTAATAACAGAGAAACGGAGTAGGACAGAGCTACGGGACACAGGGCTTTGGAGTAAGATAAGAAAACACTGCGGATCTATGTGCCCAGCTCAAATTTCATGAATCGGGTTTACATCCACTTTAAGTGTCTTATATGTAAACTTATGTCTAACCGTTTTGTTGAGACAAATACAAATCCATCTTCTTTATAGCTCTCCTCCTTTCACTTCACAAAATATCAAATAAAATCTACTAAACAATAACAAGGACTATAGCACAATAAATTGAAATAAAAAAAAAAAAAAAAAAGTGCCAAGTTAGCACTGATACCTTGATAATGGCCCCCTGTGTACTGTATTACACTACTGTTGATTTTAGTCAATTAAGTGTCTTCAGAGAAGATGAAGGTGTGCTAGTAGCATGTACTATGATATTGTTTTAATGAGGAGCAACAGAAACCTGTCAATTTCTATTTTCCATTATCCAAAAAATAAGTTCTGGCATAAGTTCTACTTTAAACATAGTATTTCTAAAATGTAATTTATTTCCTCAAACTATTCTTCAAACCAATTCATTAGTGCATGTTGTCACACCTACTCCTAGCATAGGTGGTCAGGCATTAAAGCTGGCTATGTGTTCTTCAGCTATAGGAACTCCCTTTCCCAAAAGGCAAGCAGGCCTACCGGTACTTGGTTGCCCCCGGGTCTTATACACAATGCTATACTACCTGGCCAGAGAGTAAGGATGGGCCGAACACCCCCCCTGTTTGGTTCATGGCAGAACATCCAAACAGGGGAAACAGCGAACACCACTGAAGTGGGAGCCGAACTGGCAAAATCAAAAGTGCCCATTTTGAAAGCTTATATGCAAGTAATTAGCCATGAAAGGGGTATGGGGGCCTGAGTCCTGCTCTGGAGGACATATATCAAAAAAAAAAATTGTATCAAAAAACAAATAAAACATTTCTTTAAATATCCTGCCTGGGGTGTTCCCTTAGACTGCCTGTAAAGTGGCACAGTCCCCCTGTTTGGTTGGCAGCAGAACTTCCAAACAGGGGAAATGTTCTAACCTGAACAGCAAACCCCATTGGTCTATGGAAGCTTACCAGGCAAAATCAAAAGTGCCCATTTTGAAGGTTTATATGCAAGCGCCCCCCCCCCCCCCCAAACCGTACCAGGCCATATGCCATCAACATGGGGAGGGCACCTTGTCTCCATGTTGATGGGGACAAGGGCCTCTTCCCGACAATCCTGGCCGGTGGTTGGCTGGGTCTGCGGACGGGGGGCTTATTGGATTCTGGAAGCCCCCTTTAACAAAGGGGCCACCAGATTTCGCCCCCCCCATGTGAATGGGTATACCCAGTCACCAAAAAAGTGTCAGAAAATAAAAAGCACAGGAGACAGTTTTTGAGAAATCCTTTATTAACCACTTCAGCCCCGGAAGGATTTCCAGCTTTAGGACCGGAGCCCTTTTTGCGATTCGGCGCTGCGTCGCTTTAACTGAAAATTGTGCGGTCATGCGACGTTGTACCCAAACGAAATTTGCGTCCTTTTTTTCCCACAAACAGAGATTTCTTTTGGTGGTATTTGATCCCCTCTGCGTCACTTCTGATCGCCGCTATAAAAATTTTGCAAAAAAAAACAAATTTCTTACTTTTTGCTAAAATACAAATCCAAAAAAAATATATAAAAAAACATTTTTTTTCACCGTTTTTGGCCGATTTATATTCTTCCTCATATTTGCGATAAAAAAAATCGCAATCTGAGTTTATTGATTGGTTTGCACAAAAGTGGTCGCGTTTACGGATGATGAGAATTCATTTTTGGGGTTTTTATTTATTTTTTATTTTTCACTAGTAATGGCGGCGATCTGCGATTTTTAGCGGTACTGCGATATTTCAGCGGACATGTCGGACCATTTTGACACTTTTTTGGGACCATTGGCATTTATACAGCGATCAGTGCTATAAAAATGCACTGATTACTGTGTAAATGCCATTGGCAGTGAAGGGGTTAACCTGCAGGGGGCGCTCTAAGGGTTAACTGTGTTCCCTGGGCGTGTTCTAACTGTGGGGCTGACTGCCCTGGCTGGGGAAGGGAAGTGGTCACAGCCTCCGTATACAGGAAGGCTGTGATCACAGCCCTTCCCCCTTCACAGAACGGAGGTCCGTGTTTACATACACGGACCTCCGTTCCTTCACTCCGGGGGGGCCATCGCGGGTAGCCGGCGGCAATCGAAGCCGCCGCACCCGCTCCCTGGCCCTCCCCAAACACAGTGAGCACGCGGGCGCGCCTCCGGCGGCGCGCGCTCACAGTGCGCGTTATCGCAGCCACCGTCGTATGACGGCGATTTGCGATAACGAACCACCTTGTCGCCGTCAACCTGCGGTTGGCAGTCGGCAAGTGGTTAAAAAGGATTTATGTCCCGCGATGTACATCCAGCGTCAATCATGACACCCGACGGACCCGAAAAATAAGAAAAAATGAAACGTGTATCTGCCTTTTTCAGAGGCTACCCGTCGAATGGGCTGTCTTCAGTTTGACAGCTCTTATATAGGCAAGGGCGGGGCCACCCGGTGACCCCACCCTTATGACGTCATGTGGTGGCCCTGCCCTTGCCTGTGGGTAACTTCTGAGAGAGGCGGATGTGCTTTTTATTTTTTCTTACTTTTCGGGTCCATCGGGCAGCGGAATAGACAATGGATGTACATCGCGGGACACTTTTTTATTTTTTAATAAAGGAATTGTCAAAAACTGTCTCTTGGTGTTTTTACTTTGTGACACTTTTTTGGTGAATAAGCAGGGGTACGGAGTACCTGATACCCATTCACATGGGGGGCAGGATCTGGGGGCCCCCTTGTTAAAAGTGGCTTCCAGATTCTGATAAGCCCCCTGCCCTCAGACTCCAACAACCACCTGCCAGGGTTGTCGGGAAGAGGTCCTTGTCCCCATCAAAATGGGGACAAGGTGCTTTGGGGGGGCATCAAATCCCCCTCCCCATGTTGAGGGCTTGTGGCTTGGTATGGTTCAGGAGGGGGGGACGCTTGCTCGCCCCCCCTCCCATCGTGTCCTCCAGCCTGTATGCTCAGATAAGGGTCTGGAATGGATTTTGGGGGGGACCTCCATGCCATTTACTTAAAAATTTTGGCCCAAAGGGCCTGGTATTGATTGGGGGGGGGACCCCACGCCATTTTTTTCATTTTTTTGAATCTATATTGCCGGGAGCCGGCAATACATTACAGCTGCAAGCAAGTTTACATGACAATTTTTCCTTTATAAATGTCATTATTGCTGTGGCATGTTCTATACATCACACAGATGCGCCACTTTACAGGCAAACGAAGGGGATCCCCAAGGCAGGATATTTAAAGTATTTTTTTATTTTTAAACAAGAAAAGCTGGACGGTCGCATTCCAGTGCAATACCTTATTGAAAGTCAGATAAAATCCATGTAGTCACATACAGTCGCAGAGGTATGGGACAGAAAGGCTAATGCGTTTCACGCCACAAGTGAGCACTTAATCATAGCTAGTTTGAATCAGGCTACCCCCCGTATATGTAGAAGTCACCTCCACTCTGACTGTTAATTGATTGGGGAGGGACACCCACATACACGGTGAGAAGACAGAATACTAAAACATATTGCGGGAGAGCTGGGGTGGTGTCAGTATGTGCTATACAATAAAACAGAAAAGGAGTGAAACAAAGCAAAAACATTGTTCCAAAATCCTTATTCTGGAAAACCAGAACTAGCCGCACCAGTTGATCCCACCAATACGTATGATTAAAGAATAAAAACATGTGTAACAAACACAATATATACAAGTGTAAAACATTGAGATATATAAAACACTCCATATAGATGAGGCTATTAAGCCTCAATAGATAGAAAAAACAAGAATTCTGTAAGATTCTTAACAGCGAACCTCCGGAGGAGAATAATAACAATAATGATGTTTAAGAGCCGGTTCACACAGGGGCGACCTGTCAGGCAACTTCAGTCGCCTGAGAGGTCGCGCTCCAAGCATTGCAACGGAACCATTCTAATAGGAGTGACTCAAGTCGGAAAAAGGTTCCTGTACTACTTTGGGGACGACTTGCATTGACTTCTATTACAGAAGTTGTTTGCAAGCTGCGTTGAAGTCGCACTGAGACGCCCATGAAGTCAGATCGCCCCTGTGTGAACCTGTTCTAATACACAAAGAAATATGTATAGAAACACTGTATCAAGATACCTGAAAGCTCCGGGTGACCATGCTACAAAATAAAATGAAAGACCCAAATAGTTTAAGGAGAGAGAAGCGCTTGACAAAAACTTTACATTACACTCCATAATCGAATTCCCTGTAGTTGTAAAGCATTCATGCATTGGAATATAGACAATCGTGGAATTAAATTTGTTGTCAGCAACAATTTATATAAATATATGTAGCCCAGAAATTACAGAATCTAGTAATGGGTCTGCCAGGGCACCTTAGGGATGCTAAGCAGCTGTTGATCAAGCAAATGTGCCTTGATTAGCAGGAGGTGTAATTTTGGGATAGCTGCCTGGAGCAGTGAGTTCTTACATTTGTATTTTTATTATTTCACTTTAAGCATCATAAAATCACTGCTTCTGAAAAAACAATAATTTTTTTTAATACATGTCCCCCAGGGCAGGACCCAGACCCCCATACCCCTTTCATGGCCAATTACTTTTTATAAACCCCTTTTATGGCACTTTTTTTCTTTTATTCAGTTGTCAATGGGGGAAACCCATTGACAGCTGATGACTCATCAGTTGTTAAGGACCCCGTTCCTTAACAACCAGCTTACACTGTGCCTTGATTGGGCAAAGCTTTGCAGGGTGTTCATCAGGGCGAACACTCGGCAAACACCCTGCAAATTTGGGCTGAACAGGCAAATGTTGGGCCACAACTCATGCTCGGGCCGAACCGTTTGCCCATCCCTACCAGAAAGTAGTTAGGGTCAAATCTGTAGTCGAAAGACAGGCAGGGTTTAAATAGTAGTTCAAAATCCAATCTGAGGTAGAAAACAAGGAAATCCAAACTTGCGGGGTTCGAGCGAAGGTAAAGTTCAAGGTATGGGAACAAGACAGGTAAACAGGGAGCTTAAAGCACGTGTTGCAAACATATCACAAGCATGACGATAAGGGCTTGGCAGGCTTAAAACAGGTTTGGACTCCACCCAGAGGCTGTATCTACATCAATTACCCTGCAGGTGGACAGTCAGACAGGGAGAGTAGAGCTCAATCAAAATCGGGATGCTGGAATGAGACCAGCAGGTGCCATGGAATGTTACACGCTCCTGACACATATGCACTTTAAAATTGAACTGTGTTCTGTCCATGCAGGGCCCCCATCTTCCAATCTAACATTTTAAGCTTCAGGGCAATCTGGTGGTAGCTTACACAAGGCAAATGGCTTTCTCCCAGCCCCCTTGGGATTCGCCACTATGGCACCCATGGGAGGAAGAGGAGAAGAACATTTTCATGGACGTTTTGGGTATTTCATGGTGTGAGAATGGAAGGGCAGGGAGTGAAAGGAAGGTGAATATAAGCAGGGGGGTTGGGGCAGCTATCAAAGCAGTTGTTTTTTGCTTGAGCAAAGCAGACATTCACTTTACTTCAAAAGTAATTGACTTCATTCAACAAGATGCTTTGAACACAAACAAGCACAGTCTTTAAATTGGAAGCCCTCCATAAACAATACACTCACTCTCATTACTTTCAACACAAAATCCTCAGGTTCTCTGCTAATTATAGCTCACTGTTCTATGCCATATATTTTGTTTGTTGCTAATAATTCACCTTCACAGCCTTCTGTTCAAAAGACCTGTGAATACAAAAGTTCCATTTCCCCTCAACAAAATAGCTGCAGTTACATTGCCCATTAACAGTAAATTGTTTGTCTGCCTCCTCACTCCTTTGGGTGCCGGGGCTTAGGCTTTATGAAATGAAAAATGGAAATGGGAGCATGCAATTATAAATATTGTACCAAAATAGAACCTATACAAGCAAATTGAAATATATGTACGTTTGCTAAAAAGGCCAATTAGATTTTTCATAGGTTGGGCCACTTGAAAAAGTTTTTTTGGGTAGAGACAAGATAAATGTGCGAACTCTTAGCTTTTTTTCTGGGCAGCAGGAATTCACTAGTGCTTTGGAAGGCTCTTTTCAGCTCACATACAGTACATGCTAAGGGAAAAATGTGCATAACTTTTTCAAAGAATGCAAAACCTTAGCAGAATGGCTAATGCATTTCAGCCTATGAAGAGACCTTAGTTATAGCTAACTGCTGATAATCCTCAGTGATTAAAATACCCCTCACCACACACAGGTGGGTGGGGTAGGAACCACCAACTGAAACATCTTAAAAACATTTCTATACAAAATGATTACATAAAATGCAGCAAATTGATACAATTACGATACAAAGACAATGCTACATAATTTCACATCATAACACACACAAAATGTAAATTGACATCCCAGCAGTAATTAAAACCAGAAGGAGTCATGGAGTGCAATCTAAAACTCCTCAGTATACCTCACTCTCTAGGAGTCTTTGGTGTAGATCGGAGCTCCTGCTAGATACAAATATCCTTTCAACTCCAAAAAAGGCATGTATCTCTTATGTTATACCACAAAAATGCTTAGAGACATTAGAATATCAAGACACAGGAGGATTTTGTCCACCACATAAGTGTTTCCTAATCCTAACCCTTGATGGTTGGGTGGTACACCCTACATAATGCAGTTAGCATATTGAACAAGAGATAGGTATAAACAACATTATATGTATTACCATTGATAAATTGTCTAATGAGGACGCTTTCCCCAAAAAACATAAAATGAGCCTCCTTAGTTCTCATACACACCTTGTATGAGTCGGGGTAGGAGGTCCCTAGTCAGTACCCCAAAGAACGATTAGAGAGGCTGGACTATCACGACACCCCTGCCCTTTCTACTACTTTGTATGTTCATGCCTATGATCATTAATTTTGTATTCCTAACCATTTTAGATATCTCTCCTGATGAAGGGGTAATCCGTGAAACATGTAGAGGTTTCATGATATCTAAGTCCTGTCACTATCTGATCCCCCTCCCCTCTATGGGGTGCGACGCAGAGTGGTGTAATTTAGTGTTTTTATGATCTATGTCTGCTAAATGCATTTGTCTTTTTTAACTGAATGTATCAAGAATAAATTTGTGATATATTTTTAATTTTGATGCTGTATCTTGTAATTATAATTGGTGTTGTGATAGTCCCACCTCTAATCGGTCTTTGGGGTACTGGCTAGGGACCTCCTACCTCGGCTCATACATATTGTCTGATATGGACGAGACACCTTAACCTTAGTTACTCTAAAATTGGTCTGTCGAGGTACTGTACTCATACACACCTTGAGTATCTACAATGTTTTAAACCCACACCTATATGACCCCAAAGTTGATAAAAAAATGTTTTCATAATCACTTTAGATTCAAAATAACTAGGTGACAATATAGAACCTAAAGTAGAGGATCTCCTGTTACAAAATATTAATCAAATTTCTAATGTATCATATAAAAAAGTGTGTATAAAATCAATAAATTTCTCTTTACAACATCTATTATTTGATAAAATTCTTTAGAAAATATAGTCACAAATGTTGGTCAATTGTCTCTACCAATATTTCTTCATCTTTGTTTCTCAATACCACCTTCTGTCAATACATTTTTTCTCTATCTCCCTGATGCAAGCCTCCTCACTCTTGGGAAGGACCAATCAGGATATAATCTTTCACTAATATCCAAGCTTTCTTCAAAGAGGTTATCAGAAGAACACTTTCTTCTGGCTCTTATATATTTTCCAACTGGTATAGATTAAAGGGGTGAGGACTGGTGGCTCCAAATGTAGAATTACCAGCATAGGAGCTCTTGTAGACACTATACTGATGTCCATATCATCAAAGTGCTATAAAAATATTAATGATGTTGGAATCCCAAGTAAAATGTAAATTAAAATGATAAATTATTTAAGCACACAATTCTACAGTGTGTCTATTACTAATATATTACCACAGTCCTTTTGGTGCCTTATGGAGTGAGAACAATGTACAAAATAAATAACTGAACCCATTCAAATAGAATGAAATATATTAACATTTGCATTAGATAACAATTAGGAGGCTTACGGGTTGGGACACTCGAAAATAATAAGTGAGTTTTGAGTAAATGCAGGCAGCCTGAATTATAATTGTCTTGAACATACCGTAGATGTTTGAACAAGGGTCCCCAGATCCACCTACCTGCTGAAGCCATAATGAGAGGAGGGGGAGTTTAATCTCTCTTTAAGCCAGTCATACATGGATCAGAATTTGGTCGGTTCAGCAGGGACCAGATGAATTTTGATCCATGTATGGACAGGCTGGTTGTACAGAAGTCAATATAGTGAACGACTTCTGCACAAATCAGCCTGTTGGATTCCACCCACTTTATCACCACCACTGGCTATAGCTGGTAGCACTGATCAGTGTATTCTGATGGAGGGGAAGTCTCCCTGCTGTCAGAATACAATAGAACAGCAGGGATGTGCTATTGCTGGCAGGTTAAATGAAAAAAAAAAAGACTCTTCTATGGGCTGCTTTAGAGACTTTCACAATGCAGCATCAAACTTGGGATTCCTCTAAATGCAAAAAATTGGCCAGATTCTCCCAACCACACATTTGAGTTGGATGGGGGAGTCCTCTCCACTGGGCTATTGTATTCTGACAGTAGGGAGACTACCCCACCATCAAAATATATTGCACAGCGCTGTTGGCTATAGTGCTGATCGAGCAAAAATCTGACAGGGTGGTTGTACAGAAGTTGATGAGTAGATCGAATTCTGCCCAACCACCCTGCCTACACATGGGTTAAAACTTCAGTCCATGTATAGCCAGCTTTAAGGCTTAGTTTTGGTGTGCCAGAACTAAGCGGGGGCAAATGATGAGGCACATTGTACAATGAGGACCTAAAATGTAGAGGCTACTAACTCCATTTTATTAAGGATTAACAGGGACAATGGGGGTGGTTTACTAAAGGCAATTAGGCTATTGACATTGAAAAGCATTTGTCACATTGCAGGGATTTTTTTTCCTTTAACTTAGTGAATGTGGTAACAATTCAATTTGCAAGGAATATTCAATCATGTAAAGAAAATAAAAATGTATTTTGCTTGCGCATGATTGGATGATGGTTAGGAGAGCTTCACCTCATTCACTAGCCTTTTGTAATTCAACCCTGATGTCAGTGAAGGTTCTCAATTAACCATGGATAGGTAGCAGTAGTTAGCCACATTCAACTGGACTTGCTCTGTAATGTTACATGTTGCCTGTTCAGTCGTTTGCCGTACACGCAAATTTGCAGGGTGTTCTCCCCGACAAACACCCTGCAATGCACTGAGCATTGCACAATGCATTCGGTGCCCTGATTGGGCAAAGCTTTGCCCAATCAGGGCACAGTGTAAGCTGGTTGTTAAGGAACGGGGCCAGGAACCCGGCTGCGGTGTCCTTAACAACTGATGAGTCATCAGCTGTCAATGGGTTTCCCTATTGACAGCTGAATAAAAAAAAGTGCCATAAAAGGAGTTTATAAAAAGTAATTGGCCATGAAAGGGGTATGATGGTCTGGGCCCTGTCCAGGGGAACATATATATATATAATATTGTTTTTTCAGGAGCAGAGATTTTAATGATGCTTAAAGTGAAATAATAAAAATGAAAAATTACTTTAAATATCCTGCCTGGGGGGTCCAAACAGGGGAAATGCTCTGACCCGAATAGCGAACCCCAATGAAGTCTATGGGAGCCCAACAGGCAAAATCAAAAGTACCCATTTTGCAGGCTTATATGCAAGTAATTAGCCATGAAAAAAGGGATATTGAGGCCTGGGTCCTACCCTGGGGGACATGTATCAAGAAAAAGAAAAAAAATTTCAGGAGCAGTGATTTTAATGATGCTTAAAGTGAAAAAATAAAAATGAAAACTTCCTTTAAATATCCTGCCTGGGGGGTCCCCTTAGTCTGCCTGTAAAGTGGCACAATTGTGGGATGTATAGAACATGCCACAGCAATAATGACATTTTCAGGAACAGCATCCCAGCACCTTAATCAAATCACCATGGAATGGGTCAAGACAGATGTTGATTGTCCAAGAACATGATGATAGGTGTGAGAGTTTGTGAAACCACATTTTTGTAATTTCATAATCCAATCGCCATTGTGACATGAAGTCTGAGACAGGTGTGAACAGTTCAAGCTACATTATTATTATTATTATACCGGATTTATATAGCGCCGACAGTTTGCGCAGCGCTTTACAATATTAGGGCAGACAGTACAATTACAATACAATTCAATACAGGAGGAATCAGAGGCTCCTGCTAGTTAGAGCTTACAATCTAAATGATACGAAAGGGCAATAACTGTGGGGGATGAGCTAATTGAGAAAATAAGGAGTGTAGTTGTTAGGTGGTGGCAAGATAGGCTTCCCTGAAGAGAAAAGTTTTCAGGGATCGCCTGAAGGTGGATAGATTTGGGGACAGTCTGACAGATTGGGGTAGAGAGTTCCAGAGGACGGGAGAGGCTCCGGAGAAGTCTTGGAGGCGAGTCTGAGAGGAGGTGATGAGGGAGCTGGAGAGCAGGAGGTCTTGGGAGGAGTGAAGAGGACGGTTTGGTTGGTATTTGGAGACTAGGCTGGTGATGTAGCTGGGAGCAGAGTTGTGAATGGCTTTGTAGCTGATTGTTAGTATTTTGAATTTAATTTGTTGGGCAAGTGGCAGCCAATGGAGGGAATGGCAGAGAGGGGTGGCAGACGCTGAACGATTTGTAAGGTGGATGAGTCTGGCAGCGGCATTCATGATGGACTGGAGGGGGGATAGTCTATTTAAAGGTAGGCCAGTGAGGAGGGAGTTGTAGTAGTCGAGGCGAGAGATGACCAGGGAGTGAATCAGGAGCTTTGTGGTTTCATTGGTTAGGAAGGGACGTAGCTTAGAAAGTGATTGGATGTGGGGCCAAAAGGAGAGTTCAGAATCCAGGATAACACCAAGCACCCTAACATGTGGGGATGGGTGGATGGTTGTGCCATTGCTCTTGACAGAGAAGTCGGGGGAAATGGCACGTGGGGGAGGAAATATTATGAGTTCAGTTTTAGACAAGTTGAGTTTGAGGAAGTGGTGTGGCATCCAGGCAGATATGTCTGTTAATAAGTTAGTGATATGTGAGGAGACTGATGGAGTGAGTTGGGGGGTGGAGAGGCAGATTTGGGTATCGTCAGCATAGAAATGATATTGAAAGCCGTGGAAGGCTATTGGCCGGCCCAGGGAAGAGGTGTATATTGAAAATAAGAGAGGTCCAATAACAGAACCTTGGAGGACTCCAACAGAGAAAGGAAGAGGAGAGGAGGAGGTAGAATTGTACGTTACATTGAAGGTGCGATGGGATAGGTAGGACGAGAGCCACTGAAGAGCACAGTCATGGAGACCGAGGGAGTAAAGTTTTTTTGAGGAGGAGGGGGTGGTCAGCAGTATCAAAGGCAGCCGAAAGGTCCAGGAGTAGGAGTACAGAGTAGTGTCCATTGGTTTTTGCGGTTAGTAGGTCATTTGTGAGTTTAAGAAGGGCAGTTTCTGTGGCGTGTTGGGGGCGAAATCCATATTGAAGGGGGTCCAGAAGGTTGTTCTTAACAAGGTGGTGACTCAGTTGGTTGTAGACTAGGCATTTGAGGAGCTTGGAGGAAAAGGGGAGCAAGGAGATAGGGCGCAGATTGTTAAGATCAGCAGGGTCCAGGGATGACTTTTTGAGTATAGGGGTGATCAGTGCATGTTTTAGAGCACTGGGAAAGATGCCAGAAGAGAGGGAGAGATTGAAGATGTGAGTTAGAGAGTGTAGGATAGAGTCAAAGGGTGAGTGTAGTATTTGAGAGGGAATAGGGTCCAGTGGACAGGTGGTTAGGTGGGCGTTAGAAAGGAATTTAGCAACCTCGTTAGTAGCAGGTTTGAATAAGGATAATGTCGATTGTGCTTGTTGACATGGGGTGTTAACTGGGGAAGATGTCTGCAGAGTGGAGATTTCATCACAAATTGTGTCAATCTTGCTTTTGAAGTGATTAGCAACCTCCTGGGCAGTGAGTGTGTTAGTGGGTGGAAGTGGGGGAGGACGAAGTAGGGAGTTGAAGGCAGAGAGGTGTTGACGGGCACTAGATGAGAAGGTGTTAATAAGAGCGGTAAAATAGGTCTGCTTGGCTGTGCGGAGGTGAGAATTGTATTTATGGAGGGCAGATGTGTATAGGTTGTAATCTTGGAGAGACTTAGTCTTGTGCCACAGATGCTCCAGGGCGCGGCTACGCTTTTTGAGGTTTCTGGTGTTGTCTGTTTGCCAGGGTTGTAGGGGTCGAGGCCTGAGGTGTGGTGAGGGGAGCTAGCTCGTCCAGGGTGGAGGACAGGGATTTACTGTAGATGGCAGTGGCTTGGTTGGGGCAGGACAGGGGTGAGATGTTTTCATAGAGGTGGTCAGTAGCAGAATAGAGGAGAGAAGTGTTGAGTTGGCAAAGGTTTCTACGGGTGACAGTTAGGCGATTGGAGGGGAGGGTGTTGCAAGACAGGGAGAGAGCGAAACTAATAAGGTGGTGGTCGGAGAGGGGAAAAGGATTGTTGGAGAAGTTGCATGGAGTGCATAGATAGGAGAAGACAAGTTTGAGGTTGGAGAGAATAGACGTATACAGTGGGCTTCAAATGATGAGAGGGAAAGAAAGGGAGGAGAGTGAAGAACCTGAAAGGTGCTCAGTGGGTATAGGAGGAATCCCACTCCACCTCCCTTGCATCCATTAGGCCTAGGGGAGTGAGTCCAGAGAAGGCCACCGTGAGAGAGGGAAGCAGGAGGAGAATCGCATTCGTGGAGCCAGGTTTCGGTGATAGCAAGTAGATGAAAGGTCATGAAGCTTGTTGCAGACAGAGCGGTCGTTCCAGAGGGCATAGGAGAAGGGGAGGCTGGTTTTGGGAAGAAGGGGGATGGAGATTAAATTGTGTAGATTGCGACTACTGTTACAGGGTGTGGGGTGGTGGTGATGGGTGTGGTTAAATGAGAGAGGCCCAGGGTTTGGGGAAATATCCCCAGAGGCTAGGAGAAGCAGAAGAGAGAGGGAGGCAATCATGGGAATATGATTTATATGAGGGGACATGCTTGAGCATCCTGATTTTGTTACCATGTGGGCTTAGAGTTAGAAAGAGGTGGTGAGTGCAGTAATGGGGAGAGGGGAGAAGTGAGGATGATATGCACAGATTGTGGGGTGGGGAAGAGGAGTGAAGAAAATATAGTTTGAGGAGAGAGGCTGCTTTTGTGAAATGGAGAGGTAAGGTATGCATGTTTCAGAGAGGAAAGTGTGATGTTTTGGAAATGAGGTTACCTGTAGTCTGGTGTTTGAGTAGTTTCTTGTTAGAATGTGCTTTGTGCAAATCGCGGAAGTGCAAGAGCAGAAGTGCCCACTTATTTAAAGAACTCCACTTTTTTGGAAGAACCCCCTGCAATGCTATCCCCCATAAGCAAAGCTTGGTTTTATACTGTGATGGGTTGGGGTGGAGGTGGACAATTAATCAATTAGATGATATTAGGCACACAGCTATCACATCAAATTTCTAACACTGCAATCAAAATGTAACAAAGGCCGAGATTCTAAAGATAAGAGAAACCATAAATGTAGGTAAGGCTAAAGGTTTTGATTTGCTGTCAAATCACTGGGGTAGAAATGCTAAACCATAAACCATTATATGTGGATAAAAGATGGTGTAGAAGGCCCCCGCCCCCTGTTTTGGAATGGCTATTCCAGTGTAATGAGTCAAAGCATCTTCAGTCCAGTGACTACCTCCAACTAACTATTAATAGATGCTTTTACAAACACCACAAAACCTCTGCATTTTGACATTGTTTTTAGTTTGATTTCTTTTAATCAAGTGACAGGTACTTAATAGTTTATTTATTGTTGGTATTTATATAGCATCAATAATTACTGCAGCACTTTACATCTATATTGGTCATTCACATCAGTCCCTGCCCTCAACAAAATTACAATCTAAGGTCTCATACTAGGCAAAATTTACACAGAAGCCAATGAACATGCCAGAATATCTTCGGAGTGTGGAAGGAAAGCAGAGTACACAGAGAAAACCCATACAAGCACAAGGAGAACATGCAAACTCCAGGCAGGAAATGCCATGGGTGAGATTCAAATTGCCCTGCTCAGTTCCCCCTATTCCTTCAAAAGCAGTGTTTCTTAAATTGTGGGTAGGGACCCAAATTGTGTTGTGGATGTGTTTAATATAAGTTGCCACATGACTTTGTGTCCAAACGTGAAATCAGCGGATGATTGTTGAGTGACACTGACTATGAATGACAGCACAAACACGTATAGGAAGCTAAAGCACATGCAAGGCGGGGGTTGAGGAAATTACCCAGACAAGGTTAAGAGCTGAAGAGACACAGAGCAAGTTGGAGATGTCTACTACTGAAAAAAAAATACAGCAAAGAGTTTATTTCTTTTGGCTTTGCTTAGAAGAGTAGGAAGGATGAATAGAACGTGTTCTAAGTAGGAAAGTTCTTAGTAACTAAAGCAGTGTTTCTCAAACTGAATTGCAGGTGTGCCATGGGATATTACGGGGGGGGGGGGGGGCATCAGCAAAGACGGGATATTCCAGGCAGTCTGTAAGTCTGCAATTGTTGGAGTGCAGCGTGACACACAGCGCCCGCCGGAATGTAGATCACCGGGAGGAAATGGCACGTTTTCAGAGCATGCGCGATAGTAGTCCATAGTAAAGAGGCCACAATGCTCCTTTCTCAAGAGAACGTGAGCCCTGTACCTATTTACCAACCTCTGTCTGTACCAACGTCACCAGCACCATGGAAGCACTTTCTACAGTATGTATGCCTGTATCATTAACAAACTACATAACATTGGGCCCAAGACGGAACCCTGGCAATAAAAAATAGTTGACTATTATGTTATTTTGCTGACTTAACCAAGTTTATTTTACTTCAAGATAACTTTATGATCAAAATATCCAATTCACAATATCCCATACAACATCCTATATAGCAATATATCCTTTATTCCTTTGCATGACATAAATATTTAAAGAAAACCATTATTTCTAACAAATTGGTATTTTATCTCCACCTCAAATTGCTCCATTTTCTGCCGCTCTCAATAGACATCTTAAACACCCTGACAACTTTGTAGGAATCTAGCTGCATTATAGGAAGTGAAAATCTGTTGCCAATCCTTGTGAACTGAACCTCTCTTCAATCTGATTTGCTCTCGAAAGCAGGCACATCCTTCACATTAAATCTTTTCAGGTGTGCCGTGAAAATTTTAGATCTTTTTGGTGCGTCGCAAGACAAAAACGTTTGAGAAACACTAAACTAAAGCCTTTTAATAAACAAGCCAATAAGGCGTTTGTAACAAAACAACCACAACTTGATAACAAACCCAAAGAATTCATCAATGGTAAGGCAAAAAGCTCCAAAAAAAACTGCAGAAAGGTAAGTTGAGTTAGAGTGAGCTTGTTATATAGTAGTCATGGGCAACCAGCTAGTATCATACCATCAATTTAGTACAAGTTGGGCTTCAGTGGGTCTCATGTGAAGTACTGCCCTCCCTTCCCAATGTTCTCTGAATACAGAACTGAATTTATTACTTTTTATGTGTTTTTTTTTAAATATACAACCATTGTAATTTGTCTTTGCATGGTTGTGTCTTAAGTATTTTTTCTGTCATTTTGGTAAAACTTCTCTTTTTGGGTCCCAGTACAATAACAATTTTCTGATCTGCTTCATAATATTAAAAAGTTGAAGAACCCATGTTATAATAAAAGAAAGGAAACTGCAGCACCTACAGGGTCTTCTTGTATTGCCTGGTTATCTTCAGTATTACATAAAATGTTGCTGTACAGTTCATGCTTGTTCTTTTTACACTATAGTCAATGGGAAACAGATGAAAAGCACAGTTTGTTTTAACCCAGGCCAACAAAATGATACCCAGCACATCAAACGGCACCATGATCTTGCAGAGTAAAACTTTACTGATAATACAAAAATCCACAGTAAAACCTGAAACATACTAATATTTTTTTTTCTGTAGAGTCCAATAGCTCAGCTCAGACCTTTACATTTTAACTTTAAAAATATTTCAAAAATATTTCAGTTGCTAAACTTACAACAAGTAATGCACACCTCCCAAGCTTTCTTAAATGGAAAAGAGGGACACATTGTAGTACAAACAACCTAGGCAGGGGCCACACCTTGTCATGCCCCCATTACACAGACCATGATAAATTAATCTGCAAAACGGAATGCTTAAACCAAACCAATTTTTTTTTTTTTACTACCTTACCTTTTAATGGCATTTCAAAATAATAAATGCAAAAATGTAGTGGTTGAATTAAAAATGTACAAATAATACAAATAGATGTTGCGCAAACTCAATAATAATCGTGTATCATCAAAAATGAAAATATATAAATAATTCCTATGTAATAACATTACATGTAAAGTGCATAGCTATAGTGCATTCCGTAAACAAATACAAGTGAATGGCCCTTAAAGTGGATGTAAACCCACCACTCACCCAGTATAAACTAATGGCACAGTATTAATGTATGCATACATGCAAGCCTCCTGCATCTATTCCTACCTTGCTAATGTCCTTCCTGTAAGCACTAGCAGCTCTGTAAAACTCTGAAATCAGTGGGCTTCTCTCTTTGCTGGAACTAAGTGGGTGGAGTTGTGATGTCACAAGCCTCCCCACCCACCTCTATACTGAGACATTGAGGAGGGAGGGAGGGGGGAGTGTAAAACTTTCTCTGCTGTGTGAAGGAGATAAGCAAATTGCTTGTCACTCACAGAGCAAGGGGCTGATTGTCTGTGTATTTCCCTGTTAGTTGGACTTTCTCTTCCTGAAAAAAGATAAGCTCATTGTTCATCAATAGTTGGATTAACTCTTTGTGGCAAGACTGGGCACAGATGACATGACTTGCTATACTCTACCAGGGAGAATTATTAATTCAATTTTTTTTTTGTTGGGTTTACATCCACTGTAATATCTTCGTATCCACGCCATAGCCGATTGACGGCTACAGCGCAGATCTAAATTGCCAGGAGGCCGTCAATAGACGTCCTCACCTTTGGCTCGTGCCAGGTGCGCTCTCGCCAATACATGCCGCGTGAGCGTGCCCGCGGGTTGGGCGGACTCAAGAGAGCCAGAACGCCAGAGAGCCAGAACGGGGACCGCCGCTCTGTGAGGGGGGGCATGACAGATCTACTGATCCCTGTGATCAGGATCAGTGAGATCTGTTATGCCCCTGTTAGCCCCACCCCCCCACAGTTAGAACACATACAGGGAACACATTTAACCCCTTCACTGCCGCCTTAGTGTTAACCCCTTCCCTGCCAATGACATTTATACAGTAATCAGTGTCTATTTGTAGATCTGATCGCTGTATAAATGTCATTGGTCCCAAAAAAGTGTCAAAAACGTCAGACAAGTCCGCCGCAATATCGCAGTCCAGATAAAAATCGCAGATCGCCGCCATTACCAGTAAAAAAGATATAAACAATAAAAACGCCATAAACCAATGTCCATAGTTTGTAGTCGCTATAACTTTTGCGCAACCCAATCAATATACGCTGATTGCGGGTTTTTTTTACCAAAAATACGTAGAAGAATATATATCGGCCTAAACTGATGAATAAATGTGTTTTTTTATTTTTTTATTTTTGGATATTTATTATTGCAAAAAGTAAAAAAAAAATGTTTTTTTTTTCAAAATCGTCGTCCTTTGTTTGTTTATAGCGCAAAAAAAAAAAACACAGAGGTGATCAAATACCACCAAAAGAAAGCTCTATTTGTGGAGAAAAAAGGACGTCAATTTTTGTTTGGGTACAACGTCGCACGACCGCGCAATTGTCATTCAAATAGTGACAGTGCTGAAAACTGAAAATTGGTCCGGGCAGGAGGGGGGTTTACGTGCCCAGTAAGTAAGTGGTTAAGGTCAGTGACAGTTCATATTCCACAGTATGTTTTCCCTCCTTGTGACACCTTTTGTGCTCACAGAACTCTCACCTTAGCGTTTTATTATACAAAGCCACTAGGGCTAATGCTCCTCCAGTCCTGTAGATATTGGGAATGGTGTGGCATCCATCCTGGACAGTTTCCTAGAGTTCTAAGTGCTTTTAGTGGTGTTGATGGATATCCTTGCTATGGTCCCCTTAAAGTTCTATACACCACACAATGCTCATATAAGGGGGTGAAGCAAAGTAACCTCTCATGGTGTAATAATTAAAAAAATATGATGTTTATGGAAATAGTGATTCTTACTTTTAAAAACGTGGATAACAGCTCGGCAACTGCAAATACAGCAAGATGTGTGGACTTCCAACTTCACTTCCGGTCTGATAATGCCCTATGCGTTACATCACGTCACGTCACTTGACTTCATCAAATTAAAAATTTAGTGTAGCAAAAAAAATGTTGATAAAAAAATAAATAATTCATCTTTTTTATAGAGGTCTATACAACATACCAAAGAGGGATAGCTGAGGAGGAAATAGGGATAGAGGGCCCCTGTTAATGACACACATGGGTGTCCTGACTGGAGGCAGAAGGAGGACAGCAGGAGAGGCAGACAGCCAGGTGGGCTGGTGAGTTTTAAAGTTGGGAGAGGACTGAGAGGCATGCCTGAGAGGACTGGGGAGAGTAGTCTGGAATGGATGCAGAGTCAATCTAGGGGGACTGTGGAAGTTTAGCCAAAAGGGCTGGAGAAAGGGGCAGCTGCAGCCAGGTGGGCTGCCAGTGCCTGAAGAGGTGGTGCTGGGATCAGTAGTCACCGAAGGATAGCTGGGCACTAGGACTTTGCTACACAAACAAGGGGCCCGTGGTCCCTGCCTGTAAAGGGTAATTGCTACCAACCTAACAGTGCCAGCTGGTCCTTGGAGTTGTAGTTCTACAAACAAGATTTGTGCAGGAGGTAGAAGAGAAGTGTATATACGGATTGTATATTAAGAGTTTTTTGTTACTCCTGCGCTACCAACGCTAAAATAGGACAGCTTAAAAATAACTAGAAAACGTAAAAGTAACAGCAGCTCACACTTAATACAAAGAGATTGTATAAAATGTTGTCAGATATAGTGGAGCGCTATTAATAAATGACAGATAAAGGATATAAAAAAATATAAATACATCATGGGTATTGATAGATGTCCATAAACCAAGCAGGTATTGAAGATTGTGCTTCCCTTCACTGGTGTATAATTAGTGCAGTAGATGAATTTTTTCAGTGACTTTTGGTGTTGTGGGTGACACCCTTATAGATGCTAGCCTCTCACCTGAGAAGTGCTAGCACATTAGCACATAAAGGTTTCTTTGTGTTGTGGGCATCACAACGGCCTCTGGGGGTCTCCAGTGTGTGTGTCTCAGCTATGCCGTACTGGCTTGTGTTTCTTCCCGGGAGTATCCCGGCTTACTTTAAACGTTTTTCCTCATCATATGCGAAAGTATATAAAAAAACGAAAAACACTCCTTTTGGTGTAATAACGTTTTGATAAAAGCAGGTTTATTAAAACTCAAAGCGGTAGTAAACCCCCAAAGCTGTTTTTACCTACAGGTAAGCCTATAATAAGGCTTATCTGTAGGTAAAAAGAATATCTCCTAAACCTGCATGGTTTAGGAGATATTCGCCCTGCATGCAGCCGCTGACATTAGCGGCACATGCGCTCTGACGATCCGGCCGAGGCGTCCGGTAACTCAGAGCTGGCTGCCGGAGTGAAGAGCTCCCGCGCGCATGCGCGGGAGTGACGTCACGCGGCTCCGGCCGCTCACAGCGCCGGAGCCGCGTACCCGGAAGAAAGAAGAGGACCAACATGTCAGCGTCCTTAGCGCTGACCGACTCGGGCATCGGGGGCCTCGTTCTAAGGTAAGTATTTCATAATATGTTAGTATGCGATGCATACTAACATTTTATGCTATTGTCTTGCAGAATTTTTTTTTTTCTTTTTGGCAGCTGGTTTATTACCGCTTTAAGTATAAAAACTCACATTTTATAGATAAAAACAGGTGAAATCTCCCACGAGTGCCGAGCTCCTTTCCTTTCAGTATTAACTTTTCCAACAATCTCTGCTACCGCCCTACGCGTTACGTCACGCTCCTCGTGACTTCTTCAAATGGGGATCCCCATATGGACATCTATCAATACCCATGATGTTTAGACTGAACTCTATGTGTATACATATCTGATTACCTCATTGCATTGTACTCAATCTGTGTGCATGTATTTTTTCCTCTGTTGAGGACTACATACAACTCATTTCTAAAATAATATATGCCTCAGAAAGCACCCAGAATTACTTTACTGTGTTGTATATATATATATATAAGCTGATTTGTTTGTTTTACCTATTCCTAGGTGCCCAGCCTTGAGGCACGTGCATATGAAACGGTTTTATTATTATAATATTTGCCCCCACTGATCTCCAATCATTCACCCTTTAGCTATTTGCTACAGTTCATATAGTTTATATTTTTTTATATCCTTTATCTGTCATTTATTAATAGCGCTCCACTATATCTGACAACGGATTGTATATTGTTGTGTCCCTAAAGGGTTCTTTGCTGAAAGTCAAGGGGGCATCCCATAAGTCCCTAATCCTTATCCAAGTTTATTCCCCTCAATAAAACATAAAACAAAGCACTGGACTGCTCTTTGTGCTGTGACGATGCAGTGTGCCTGGCTGTGCAGGGTGGGGGATCCCTTTACACTTGCTGCTCCTTAGGGGGTGCCCTAAAAAAAAGAAATGCTTCTCTGTTAATTTCTATCACTTTACACTCCAGTGACAATAATAGGCAATAGTAGAATTGGTCTCCAGTGACAATAGTAGGCAATAGTAGAATTGGTCTCCAGTGACAATAGTAGGCAATAGTAGAATTGGTCTCCAGTGCCAATAGTAGGCAATAGTAGAATTGGTCTCCAGTGACAATAGTAGAATAGGTCTCTCCAGTGGAGAAACTGTCAAGCAACGGGGGCAGCAATAAAAATTGGTTCTAACCTTTGCTATTTATTGTCCAAATTGATAAAAAGTTTGGTCTTTGGATACACTTTAATAAACATGTCTAGAGTGGCATATCACCAAAATCTGGCTTCTGATTTTACATTGTGAACCGCTGCACCAACTCAGGAAGACGATGCCAGATGAAGACATCTTCTGCTGTACGCATTGCATAAACCTCCTTAAATATGGTTGCGACTCATTTTAAATACGTGGCATAACTTTTTTGCTTTTTCCCTTTGCAACGTGCTGCCCAATTTACAGTTATAACAGCTTAATATGTGACCAGAGCCGTCATTTTATCTCCAGCAGGCGGTTTCTCTCTTTTATAGCTCAGAACTTTGATGTATTTCATTTCAACAAACCGATGAAGAAAATGCCATCCTTACGAGTTATGAATCTGATAAAAAGCAGAGCGCATTCATTTTCCCTTCCTAAAACCTTGAAACTCTGGCGTGTTAGGCAGTCAATAAAACAAGCGACATGTTACTGAAAATACAAACAAACACACCCAGGTGGCATCAATTTGCCGACAGTGGATAACCTTTGCAAATCAAAGGTTCTGCAGATGGACACATGTAGATTTACTGACCAGAAAAAGGATTAAAGTGATGAAAATGATAAAACCAAACATCAAAATGTTTTACATAGTACATTTAAAGGTGAACTCTGCTGCAAACCTATTACAACTAAAGTGAGCACATAACATAGACCCAACTTTACCCGAACAGAACAAGGCTTTCCATCAAAGTAAAAATCCCTCGCTATTAATAGGGTTCTAATCTCCTTAAAGCCGCAGCATCCCCCAACTCTCATTTTTACCTACAGGTAAGCCTAATATAAGGCTTACCTGTAGGTAAAATGAATATCCCCTAAACCTGCATGTTTTAGGAGATATTCACCTTGCATGCAGCGCACGCGCAGTGAAGTTTTGGTGAAGGTGTGGCTTATTCTGCTGGACCTTGCTGGAAAGGAGGGTGGGAGTGACATCTCGCGGCTCCGGCCACTCACAGCCCCAGAGCTGCGGACCCGTAAGGAACCCCCGAGGGAACATGTCAGCTCCCTCTGCAGGGACCGGGCAGCTCTGTCGGATCTTTGTTCTGAGATAAGTATTTCATAATGAGCTAGTATGCAGTGCATACTAGTTCATTATGCCTTTGCCTTTTTTTATTTTTTTATGATAGGTGTACAACCACTTTAAGTACTATGATGAAAAAATGAACAAAGCATATTCTGCTATAGCGTGTACTTGCCTCTACCCAAAGCATTGAGTGGGATTTCTGCCTGCTTTGTCATTCCTCTGCTGTCTGAATGAGTCACTTCTAAAAGTAAATGCTAATGCCAAGTCATTTTGGGGGATTCTCCCTTCCAGCACACAGCAGGTGATGACATCCTCAGCTGGGCATGAGAATGCATAGAGAGGTGTGTTTTCTTTCCACTTAGGTATCACATTACACTCAGCTCTCTGGTTTAGCTGTGCAGTGTGACATCAGATCCCCACCCCGTCTCTGGAAGCTCAAAAAAACTGTCAAATGTGTGCTTTAGGGGGCTGTAGAGCAGAGAAGGCTGCAGAAAAACAGGTACAAATTATTTAGTAAGATTTTTTATCACCTGAGGCTTCTCACTTCAGTTTATATCTTAGGGTTTACAATCACTATAAAGACAATCTATCATTCTATAACATATTGTTTTACAGTTCTGCCCCCTAAATGGCAAAGCACATGTAATACTTTGTCCCAAATGTCTAAGTGCTTTCAAACACAAGTTATGAGGTCTGACCTGTGCAAACCACGCCAACCTATAATTAGCCTTTGCAGCAAAGAGCACATGGAAAAGCAATGCACATCAAAACATACAACAATTTCCAGTTCCCTTACCAGCAAGTCTGCAACAAAACCAAATTGACCCTGTCTAACAGTTCAGTTAAAAACAAGGGGTTTGGTTTGCACATGTTTGCAAACATATGTGTAAGCCGCAATGGCCACGTCAAGGCACCCACTTTACTGCGGTCCTAACGCTATCATTTTGAGAGTCTCCCATGTGCGGCTTACACATATGTGCATCACTGTACCTTTAACAAGGCGTGGGCTCTCTCCAGGCAATCCTGCCCTTAGGCTCGGTTCACACGAGTGCGGCCCGTGAGTTCTGGTTACTGGTGCGGGTATCATATCAATTCCCGCACCCGAAACCACCCACAGCTGAATTGCGCTGCTCTTCGCGTGGCTGCCATACATTCTGAATGGCAACCCCATACATCTCAGCCCGCAGCACGATTACGAATGCAGAAACCGCATGGTCAAAAGGGCCATGCGGTTTCCCTGTGGCCACATTTTTAAAAAGGTGCATGCACCTTTTTTCTGCAGTTCACGCAGCACAGTAGCCCATTCAAATGAGTGGGCTGCCGTGGCTGAGCAAACGTGGGTTGCACGGCCCTCAATAATTTGAACCAAGCCTAAATCTATCCAACTGCTATATACTGCGTGTGCTCCAATTTGGGGAATTCTCAGAATTATAGAGTTTGGACCGCAGTAAACTGGGATGCCTCGGCATGGCCACTGCGGCTTACACATATGTTTGCAAGTGTGCGCGACTAAACCCCCTTGTTTTTAAGATGAACTGTTAGGGTCAGTTCAGTTTTGTTGCAGGATGGCTGGTAAGTGAGCTGGGAATTTTTATTTGTTTTTGATGTGTGCTGCCCTTCCATGTGCTCCTTACTGCAAAGGCTAGCTATAGGTTGGTGGTTGCACAGGTTACGATTTGGTGCGGGCATGTATGGGATAACTTCAGCTGCCATTGTGCCCTTGCTGGGTGTTTGGTGTATCCAACTGCTATATATGTGCTGCAATTTGGGAGACTCTCAAACTTATAGAGTTAGGATTGCAGTACACTGGGGTGCCTTGACGTTGCCACTGCGGCTTACTCATACTGTATGTTTGCAAATGTGTGCGACTAAACCCCTTGTTTTTAACGTGAACTGTTAAACAGGGTCAATTTGTTTTTGTTGCAGGCTGGCTGGTATGTGAGCTGGGAATTTTTGTTTGTTTTCTATGTGCATTACCCTTCCATGTGCTCCTTGCTGCAAGGGTTACTTATAGGCTGGGGTGGTTTCCATTTGTTTCCTGGGTGACCTGGGAATTTTTGTTTGTTTTTGATGATGTCTGACCTGCCCCCTGCCCCACCTGTCACGACCAATCTGACAACAGCTATGAAGCTATGAAGGAGATAGCTGATTCATAGCTGCAGCTTGTTTCAGTTGTGAACACTTTCCCGAGACAACAAAAGGCAAGACGAATGCAGAAGGTGGCAGTGGAGGTGGTGGTGGAGATGGTGGGCTCTTGCCGTTGCGTGTCTCAGGAAAGTGGCAGGACATATGAGAAGTTTGCTTAGTGTACAATCCAGGGAGTTATATCATGACTGGTGTATGGCTGATGCTTTGTCTACCACCAACAACCCCCTCGCCAACTCAAAATGAAACCATGAAAAACCCCTAAAGAACACGAGAACAAGATTCTGGATTTAAGTGGCCTTTTATTAACAACCAAAACATTAAATATAAACATACACCATTTTCCAAACCCCAACTTATCTGACTGACTATGTCTCAGGTTGATGAAGGCTGGTTATACTATGACATTAGCTGCACCACTAACCACTTAAGCCTCCTGGTCCCCTAGCCGCAGATCCACCGGTTCAGGGAAAGATTTCTTCCATGTTATCACCAGATGACCGATAGACCATTACTTCCTTAGTGGAAAGTACCCATACCGAGATGGGCCCAATCCGTTCCACTCCACCTCCTAAATTACTTAAACATTCCTGCCTTCAAGAACCCAAGACCCCTGCCATCTGCAACACTACACCACCCCATAAAGGAAAAGGGAGAAACAATACATAAATAACTACTCCCCTCTCTCATGTTTACTTGTTTTTTTTTTAAGAGCAGAAGACCCCAACTCACATCACCCCTCTTCACCACAGCACACCCAAATGAAAACACCCATCACATATGCACCAACAGCTAAAGATGTAGGGAGGGAGGGTGGGGAAAACTTCCTCTTCAGATGTCCGGCTCTGTACTGATCCCACAATGCCACTAAACCAGCACTGGACCCCCGCAGACCCCTCCCATCCACTCCTGGCCACGCCCAAACCCCCTCCCCTGCATCCACTAGGAAATAATCCCCTGCCTGCAACCTCCCCTTTCTATATCCTACCCAGCAACACAGTCATGATTGGTCTTCCTCTAATGCTGCCCATAGTTCCAGCCCAGTTCTATCCCAGTAAGAAGGCCTATTTTTTTTTGTTATTCTACAACACCCTATCAGATCCCAAAACAGCAGTTCCTGGAGGAGGTAAAGTAAGTAATTCAAATCCTTGTTCACCTTTCAACACATTAATGTTATACTCTTTCCATCAACCCACCAAAACACTCTTCGATCCATTAAACCACTAAAGGAATGAACAATAAGTACCAGACTACCATTGAGTCAATACTGGTCTGTTCATTTCAACTACCTGAAATTTTTTTTATAGCTTTCAGCGATTCCTGCGACAGCAGCTGCTGCCAACTGCAAGCAGAGATAACCAGTCTGATATGTCATCTACAGACATCAAATACATCTCTCCTGGTAAGGCAAGCAAGTCAAGGCTGATCGACGGAAAGAAAACTAAAAGGAAAAGACAAAAGCTAGACATAAATTGAAGGTCTCGTATTGTAAGGCAAAGCAAAGACCAATGATAACACGAGGTGCAGTAAACTATTGCAATTCATTATAATTCTCTTTACTGCATTTGGGTCATTTTCTCATGTGTTACTGAAAACTGTACTTATGTAGTTATAACAAAAAAAAAGACACTGAACTCTCTTTTACGCCCATTTCCAGGCGTTGCCATATTAATGTGCACAGAATAAGGAAGTTGTTCAAAAATAGGAACATTTCTTGTCAAAAGCACAATTGAATACCCAACTTCATCCTTTACTGCAAAGTGACAGGTCACTTTGCCCTATCGGAAACCTAAAGTCAAATGTTAACAGTTCTTCATGGGATAATAAAGTCTAACAGACTCATTAAAATACACTATATTGTCAAAAGTATTGGGACGACTGCCATTACACACACATGAACTGTAATGGCATCCCAGTCTTAGTCCATAGGGTTCAATATTGATTTAGCCCACCCTTTGCAGCTATAACAGCTTCAACTCTTCTGGGAAGGCTGTCCACAAGGTTTAGGAGTGTCTATGGGAATTTTTGACCATTCTTCCAGAAGCACATTTGTGAGGTCAGGCACTGATGTTGAACAAGCAGGCCTGGATTGCAGTCTCCGCTCGAATTCATCCCAAAGGTGTTCTATCGGGTTGATGTCAGGACTCTACAGGCCAGTCAAGTTCCTCCACCCCAAACTCGCTCATCAATGCCTTTATGGACCCTGCTTGGAACAGGAAGGGGCCATCCCCAAACTGTTCCCACAACATTGGGATCATGAAATTGTTCAAAATGTCTTGATATGCTGACACCTTAAGAGTCCCCTTCACTGGAACTAAGGAGCCAAGCCCAACCCCTGAAAAACAACCCCACACCATATTCCCCCCTCCACCAAATGATTTAGACCAATGTACAAAGCAAGGTCCATGAAGACTTGGATGAGCGAGTTTGGGGTGGAGGAACTTGACTGGCCTGCACACAGTCCTGACCTCACCTGATAGAACACCATTGGTATGCATTAGAGAGGAGACTGCGAGCCAGACCTTCTCGTCCAACATTAGTGCCTGACCTCACAAATGCGTTTCTGGAAGAATGGTCAAACATTCCCATAGACACTCCTAAATCTTGTGGACAGCCTTCCCAGAAGAGTTGAAGCTGTTATAGCTGCAAAGGGTGGGCCAACTCAATATTGAACCCTACAGACTAAGCCTGGGATGCCATTAAAGTTCATGTGCATGTAAAGGCAGATGTTCCAATATTTTTGACAGTATAGTGTACCTTTTCTAGACATAATGCTTTACCAGGCTCCCTCCAGTGCTGGTTGCATGACCAAAAGCTTCGGCCTTTGGGCTCATGAGCTCTAAGGAAAGATTTATATTAGAACTGAGGGCCCAATTTACATGCTAAAAAAATGCTAAAAGCGTAAGAGTTAGCCATTAAACAGAGTATAATGTAGGCGATACTTCATCTTTAATGTTCCCATCCTCTGCCATTTTCTATTTTATTCATATACAGCTCCCTGCCCCACCATGACCTTCCTCTTATCTACGGTCTCAGTAATGTCATCATTTTCAGAACACATTTTCAGCTGAAGCGATCCAAGGTTTACCGGCAATATTCCTCTGGCTGTTTTATATATAGAAACATAAACACATTGCACACAATGTTTTCAATGCAGAATCCAATCATTTTCAGGCTCGTGTTAAAGTTCACAACTTAGAAATGGATTTCTATTTACATTTTATAGGTAGGTGGGTTTGCACCACATAATATTTATTTTTTGCCATATCCTCAGCAATCCCTGAGACGGGGGTATCTTATCATTTATTTTCATCAGCTAGAAGAGTGAACTTGTGCTTTCCAATGTAGGAAAAAAACAACAGATTCATTTTAAATAGCGGCCTAACCAGCAGAATATACTTTATATAATTATCTTTATTCCTCTGCAAATCCCAAAGCAGCAATGCTTTGGATGGATGGGGAGCAAATGAAAGGCTCCCGCATAGCCAGATATTTTTCATCATTTATGGTAGCTGAACAAAACCCTAGAGGAGCAAATGGTAGGTATGTGTAAGCTGCTGATGGGGACCATAGGCGTGCACAGGTCGTGTGCCAGGTGTGCCTGGGCACACCCTAATCACTATGTGCATTGTCAATTCCGCCTACTTCCTTGCCCTTCCTTGAGGCTGCAGGTAAAGGCATGTGTGTTTGAGCTTTGGGGTGCACGCCCTAATGCTGTAGGCTGCGCACACCTATGGTGGGGACCCTGATTAAAGTTCGGCTTTGCCCTGCAGGGGTACGTTTTAAATTGTTAGAACAAACCCTCCCTTACCTCTGTAGCTATAAGTATTGTGGAGAAATTCGTCCTCAAAATTCACAACAAAAGCACAGAAATCATAGTTCCTGTCTATTTTACTTTCTGTGGAGAGCAAACACGTAGCAGCCTGCCAGCCCTCTACTGCAAACAATAGGTAGGTGTTTTCAAGCTGCTAGTAACCAGCTAAATTCCAACTTTCAAGTGGATGTAAATCTCAGACGTGAAATATGAACAAAGCATATCCCTGTATAGTGTCTCAATTAAGAGCATTAAGTGTCATCGTCTGCTGCTTTATTCCTCTGCTATCAGCATGAAGCATTTTTGATCAGTTTTCCTGACACCAATAGAAAAAAGGTGACAGGGTGGGGATCTCCAGCTTATTGACAACCTCAGCTCCCATGGACATGGAGGCATCTTTTTGGATGGGATCTAGTCCCAGGCTGTGCTCAAGTGCCATATCAGAAAGATAAGAAATCTACCCAGTTATCAATAGATAATTTATGTCTTCTTAACCCTGGGATATTTTGTTCTTGAAGCTGTAGTGATCCCAATGTGGTGTGGCTGGATATGGGTGCCTCCTTCCATCCCCTCCCCCCCCTTTGTCTTGGTTGAAGCTCTCCGTGTCTGGCCCAAGTTATTGACTCTATGCATAGATCCCCTGAGGAAGCCATTCGACGAAACACGTACAGATCCATATTGATTCCGGCTTATTGATCCCTGCACTTGGCATGAATATCATCATTTACTCCGACAATAAGTTTGATTGGGCCATTTAGGACAGGTTTCAATGCATATACCATATCAAACACAATCAGTTGGGAATTGCAGGATAGATAGCCTTGTATACTGTGGGTATTTATTTATTTATTTCAGGTACTTATATAGCACCATCAATTTACGCAGCGCTTTACATATACATTGTACATTCACATCAGTCCCTACCCTCAAGGAGCTTACAATCTAAGGTCCCTAACTCACATTCATACATATACTAGGGCCAATTTAGACAGGATCCAATTAACCTACCAGCATGTCTTTGGAGTGTGGGAGGAAACCGGAGTACCCAGAGGAAACCCACGCAGGCACAGGGAGAGCATGCAAACTCCAGGCAGGTAGTGTCATGGTTGGGATTCGAATCAGCGACCCTTTTCCTGCTAGGCGAAAGTGCTATCCACTACACCACTGTGCCACCCATATATTTTTTTATGGTTTTAATGTTGATATGAAATAAACTTTTGTATATTGTTATATATTATTTGAGTACTCACTTCCTTCTTTTGGGGCTATTCATTGAAACCATTAAAGTCTTAAGCCTCGTACACACAGGACAACGATTGTGCTTACGATCGTCTCAAATCGTATGTTGGCTGTTGTATCTAGCATACTGACTGCACTACACGATCGTACGACCACAAAAAGAACGTTCAGGTGCATGTAATTAACATCCGGCCGTTCCTGACTTCGGAGCATGCGTGTTTTGCACAATACAACTTGTTGTACCAACTTCTCTGTACACACGATACAACGGTCGTATGAGAGCTTGTTGGTACGACCAAGTTTTCTAGTCTGCTCATACAACTCCCCTTGTACGGCCGTCGTATGTCGGCTGTTCTAATCGCGCATATGAATGATCGATTTTGCATACAAAGGTCATTCATACGACCTGTTGTATACGATCGTCGTCCCGTGTGTACGAGGCTTTAGTCTTCTCTTTTCTCCTTTCTGTCTAATGTAATGGATAACCTCAATAGCCAGGCTTGGGTTATGGTAAGAGGTAAGGCAATTCTCAACTTCATGCACACAGGACTTCCGTAGCTTATCAGGGATGTTTTCAGCTTTTACCAGCGTTATATTACCGCTGTTTTTTTTGCGTTTTTTTGTGCCTTTTTCCATTTTTAACGGGCCAGCGCTTTTTTTTTTTTTTCGATTGATCTAAAATGTCCAAAAACGTTAGAGATTGATGTACTTGAGCATTTTTGAGTGTTTGAACATTTTTACAGCTGAAAACATTCCAAAAAAAAACCCTCAGCTCTTGGGTTTTTTTTTTACAGCTCAAAAACGTCACTGCTAAAAACAGTTGAAAACATGTGTGCATGAACACATAGGATAACATGATGGAGGGTTTATTGACTGTAGAAAAAAACGTCTGCAGCTGAAAACAGCTGCTAAAAAACAGTCAAAAAACGTCCTGTGTGTATGAGGCACTGTTAAGATCTGTCTATAATTTCAGCTACCTCTATCCATTCATTTTTTTGTTTTGCAACTTTCGATGAATCCTCTACTTAGGCAGGATTCTTGTCATAGTGTTGCCCCTTTCTTTTTTTTTTACAGATTTAATTTAAAGTGTTACTAAACCCAGGACCCTGCATTCACTATATCTGGTCTCCCACAGTACACAGAACATGGAAATGCAATTATTTTAGTAAATATAAACTGCTAAATACCTTTTCTCAGCAGCGGTTAGAGCAGTCTTGTGATTTCTTTCAGTGTCCTGCCAAGCACTGGTTAAAGCTTGTAGGAGGAGTTTTCCGACTGTCCTATGAGACTGCAGGACCCCTGGCCCTATGTCTGGACAATGCTGATTGGCCCTGTGCTGATCACAAGCATCCCCCCCCAAAAAAAAGACCTTTCTAGCAATACACACCAAACTGAGCATGTGCAGCCTGACTCCATAGACTCTGTGTTATCATAAAATTATTAGAACACAGTGGAAGAGGGGGAGGATCAGAGAAGACAGGATCAAACAGCCTTTTTACACAATGCAGAGGATTTACCCCTTAGGTTCTGCAGTGAGTATAACAAGCATGCTTTACTGCATATACACACTGATTTTACACTTTATGCAATCAGAGGGTCTATCGGGCAAGTTTTTGTTCTACCACATAGAAGTCAAATTAGCTATTATGACTACAGTCCCATTCTCACTTCTAATACTGATTTTAAAGAAAAAAAAAACTCAGTGGTATTACTCATATGTCTGTAATAGGAACAGATCTACCAGAAGGCACACAAAAAAGAGAAATGTCGCAATTATGAGCACCAGCCAGGACACTTAAAATTTATAGTAAAAGTATCAAAATTAATTGAGCCAATTTAAAAGCGTGAGACAGAAAATATGCCTTCGGCAAAAAGCGTAATAAGCTTATCGCACAAGCTCTTAATGAAAGGTACAGCCATAATAAATTGTTCATTCATAGCGCGATTGCCAAAAAATAAAAAAAGGAATCTTTCTATGGAGTACTTCTGCATATTTTTACTCCACGGAATTAGATGATGGCTGGAGTCCAGCTGTGTTTTTAGAGTCCTAATCAATACAGTTTGGGCAGGTGCTAGATGTGCGAGGATGTGATTCATGATACGCTGTAGCGTAAAGGAAAGAGCATAACATATTTCAAAGGATCCATCATCCTTTGATGTGTTTTTGTAGTTTAGGAGCACTTTTTGTGACCTGCGTCACTATTGTCCATGGTAAAAACTAGCGACAACAGCAACTGCATGCAGCACACGGGTGTAAAAAGAGGACAGTGCTTGGGTCTGAGGGGGCTTCCTGAGGATGTGGGAATCTTTAACCTGTAAGAAGGTGCGTAGGATGCTGGAGGGCATGGAAGTGTAATTGAAGGGAAAATTGGGTGTGCCAAACTATGATAGGGCAAAGTGATGCACTTTTTGATTTCATACCTCCCAACTTTTTCAAAGGAGAGAGAGAAACCTTTCACACTAAGTATGTAGATACAAGGCACACACCCCTGCCATGAATCTGATCATGGCAACCACGAAGAATGAATGCACAGACATTATTAGTTATACCCAATCGTTTCTTTTTTCGCTTCTCCTTTTCCAGTCGTATTGGCTTTTTTATGTAATAATTACAAACATTTATATCTAGTGCCATAATACACTTTTACTGATTAAATAGCACTTTTTTACATAGAGATCTAAAGAGGTCTGGTACAGTGGTCTCCAAACTGCAGCTTGGGGGCCAGATACAGCCCTTTGCTACATTTCACCCGCCCTTGGGGCACTATTCCACTGACACCAACCATGAGGCATAACTCACCAAAGATAGGGCATAGTTTACTCCCATTGATGCTGGGACATTTTCTACTTCCTATTGGCCATGGTCCAGCCCCACTAAGGTCTGAAGGAAAATGAACTGTCCCTTTGTTTCTTTGTTTAGAAAGTTTGCAGACCCCTGCATTACACCAAAAAGAATGACAACCGAGGAGGAAAGAAAGACAAGAGGATCTGGTTTCAGAACAGGTTCCCAAATGAGGGACAGTTTGGAGCTATAGGATGCTCCTGTCAGGCAGCTTTCAGAAACACAATCTGGCAGCCAATAAGGCCTACTATTATCATCCACTTGAATATATTCAAAAATGGGAAAAAAGATTTAGGCTCCCAACTCCAGCCAACACCTAACTTGCTCCAGATATGCGATGCAACAGCCCATGGGTCAATGAACTCAGCCTTTGTAGAAGCTATTTATAAACTATCACTAAGATGGTATATGGTTCAGGAGAGACTGGTTCGACCTGGAACTTTGAATCAACTCCTTAGAGCAGGGATCTCCAAACTTTTTCAACAAAGAGCCAGTTTTCTGTCCTTCAGATTGTTGCCAGTGGGGGAAATGAAAATGCTAGTGGGAGATCGGGAGTAGACAATGTCTCAGGCTTGGTGGTCAGCGGGTGTCAAAAAAATTACATAACACTTGCAGTCAGTAAGAGGTGAAATAGTGCCCCATCATTGGTTTTAGTGGAAAGAATAATGCTTTGTAATTCGTGTGAGGAATAGTTCCCTGTTGTTGGTATCAGTCGAAGGAATTATGCCCCTTCGCTGTGGTTAGTGGAAAGAATAGTGCCCCCCCCGTTCATATCAGTCGAGGAAATATGTCCCATCATTAGTGATAGGGGAAGGAATAGACTCCAATTGTTGGTGCCAGTGGAAGGAATGATGCTCCATCATTAGTGTCAGTGGAAGGAAAAAAGGCTCCATCGTTGGTGTCAGTGGGAGGAATACTGCTCCAATGTTGAAGTCAGTGGTAGGAATGATTCCTCATTGTTGGTATCAGTGAGAGGAATACTGCCCCACTGTTGGTATTAGTGGATGGAAGATACCTCATTGCTGGTGTGAGTGGGAGGAATTATGCCCCATCATTGGTGCCAGTGAAAGGAATGTTCCATTGTTGGTGTCCGTGGAAAGAACACTGCCTCATTGTTGGTAACAGTGCAAAGAACACTGCCTTATATTAGTGTGAGAAATATTGCCTCATGGATGAAAGTACCCCAAAGCAAGCAAACATCCGCAGTTTGGAGACCGCTGTTCTGGAGGTTTATGGAACTAGGAACTCTCAAAAATATCTGGTGGGATTGCCTTAAAATTAAAATATTTTGTATTAAGGTTTATCATTTAGTTTATAAAGCTCTGAGTAAAGGAATGTGTAGATATTCCCCACCAGGCTCTCCTCAGTTGTACAATTACCCACTTATACCCATTGACCACCAAACGGTTGGTTGCGCCCCTTGTATACAGCTCTCTATCTCTCATTAGCATCATCAGCAGATGGGTTCCAGGATCACCAGATTATGAATAGAAGGAAAGGGGGTGGACTGGTGCAGTACAGCAATTTCTAATTGAAAAACTGAACTGGTCAATGTCTCAAAGTTTAGTTTTCCATTTTGACTGGCGTGTAACTTTAAGATTGCCAAGAAAGTGATGCTGTTAGACATACCGATAGCAGCTTTGCTACCAATTATAATTCCTTGGTGTAGACATACAGTAATGTGTCTTGCTGGCTTTGGGGCCTCGGGCAGCTCCTTATTTTTTCTGTTACTTTGTCTGCTTTATAGATTTTTTTTTATACCAGTGCCAACGAAATGCAGATGAAAACTATAACGTTGATAGAAGTTGTCTAGGGCAATCAAAATTAACATTGCCAAAAAGACTTCCTTGTGTTTAATGAATCAGACCTCCTTTTTTCTCCCATACAGGCAGAGATGCGGCTTATATACAAATCCTGACAGTTAGATGAATTGAAATTGGAGATTTTTGCCTCTGATCCCTAACTGAGCAACCAAGCAGGGAATCCAATTTCTTATTTTCTTGTAGAAATGTTTTTTCATGTTCATTAAACCAATGCAGATGTGACTTCTGATTATAGACCGTTCATTCTGTATACCCAGTACAGCATTTGTGCATTCTAGAAAAAAATGTTCTAACCTTCTGTTTAACGGCATTATGCAAATACAGAAACTCGGCTCAGCATTGTAAGACCAAGACGCCAACATTTTAAACAGCAGAGGCATTCTTCATTGTAAAGGGAAATTAAATTTAAAGTACAACTTAAGTCTCCAGTACAACAGCCCAAGTCACCCATAGCCTGCTGGCATACTGACGCCAAACATCTCAGGAGGCCTCGGGGTACTTTACAGAGTAAGTGCTGTTGCATGTGATCAGGGAACTGGTTGTCTCTTCCTGGTTTTTGCAGCCGACCCCCGGAAGATGTGCTATGGAGCATGCGTGTCATCAGGGGGCTGGCTGCAAAGACATGAAAGACAAAGCCTACTGCCGATTAGAGGACTGGATGTGGACAATCACTACAGAATACTGATGGATTTGCTGGGCATGTGTGTTTTTGTGGATAACACCCCAAAAAAACATAAGGGGGAAATCATAGGTGGGGGGTGACGTTCCTCTTCAATTATTTTTGGGGGCAGGCCGAGTAATCCCACATCTCCACACTCTCAGCACTGCTTCAACTCTAACTTTGAAGCGTCTAATCCTGCCACATACTCTCTGCCACTCATCCTCAGCACTGCCACCCCCTGGTTTTCATGTCAATAGGCATGTCTGAAAGGGCTAGACTAGAGGAACAGCCAAAATGTCACCAGAGGGGTAAGTTATTGTGTGTATGGTGTGTGTGCTGTCTATGTGTGTATACAATGTGTATGTGTGTGTATATAGTATGTGTATAGGTGGTATTTCAGTGGCATGGGTGGTGGTGAAATTACGGTGAAATCGGGTGTGCTGTGCACTGGGCTGTTTATACTTCTGACCACTGCACTCGATACATACACATGACCTCTACATTATCTACATTACATACTCTTGACACCTAATTCCATACATTTCAATCACTTAACCCCTGCATTCTGAGACTACATGCTCCTGACCCCTGCAGAGTGTACATTACATACCCCTGACACCTGCACTCTACAGCTTATATACTCCTGACCTCTGCTCTATGTATGTTACCCACACCTGACCACTGCATTTTGTGTATTACGCACAGCTGAACTCTGTATGTTAGATACTCCTTACCCTTTCACTCTGCACATTACATACGCCTGACTCCTGTACTATATACTGTATATCACACACATCTGACCTCGGCACTATGTGCCTTTCCTACTTCTGACCACTGAATTCTGTACGTTATATACCCCTGATACCAGCACTCTGAATGTTACATACTTCTGTCTCCTGCACTCTCTACATAGCCTTGTAAGGGGGCTTTTGATTGGCTGTGTGTTGGTGCCAGGAGTACAAGTCCTTGCCCCACTTTTTCTCGCAAGAATGACGCCCCACCTACTTGAGGCCCTAAACCTTTGCCATTGTGTGCCCACATCTTGCCAGAGGTCTTCCCATGACATCCCCTGCCAATAGCCGTTATATTCATAAGAAAGGAATGTCCACAAAAAAGAAAATTAGTTGCTGCACTTTGCTGATGTCATTTCAGAAGATGGCAATTACAATCACATCACATAGACATGCTATCTGGGCTCACTTGACAGTACTTTGTCAATTACATATAGCAGACGAACAGCCGCAGTCACATGTGAAAGCAGTATATACACTTTTCCCTTCAGCCATCTTTTTTTTAACAATCTCTCTCCTTCCCAGGGTCATTACTACTCATTCAGAGGGTCCTAGATTGCCTTAGGCTATCTGTGTCCAGCTCATGACACTCTGCTTGTTTCCAGAGACAAGAATACTGCCGCTGCACCTCTAGCTCCAGTATATTTTTCCCAGATCCTCCAGGGGGATAGACTCACCTCACAGTACACTTGGCCTGTTCCTGAAAGTCAAGTTCCTCCACCCAAACTCGCTCATCCATGTCTTTATGGACCTTGCTTTGTGCACTGGTGTCACAGTCATGTTGGAACTGGAAGGGAACGTCCCCAAACTGTTCCCACAAAGTTGGGAGCATGAAATTGTCCAAAATGTCTTGGTATGCTGACGCTTTAAGAGTTCCCTTCACTGGAATTAAGAGACCAGGCTCAGCCCTGAAAAACAACCCCACACCATAATACCCCCTCCACCAAAGGATTTGGACCAGTGCACAAAGCATAAAGTCGTGCATGAGCAAGTTTGGGGTGGAGGAACTTGACTGGCCTGTACAGAGTCCTGGCCACAACCTGACAGAATACCTTTGGGATGAATTAGAGCGGAGACTGCGAGCCAGGCCTTCTCCAACATCAGTGCCTGACCTCACAAATGCGCTACTGGAAGAATGGTCAAACATTCCCATAGACACACTCCTAAACCTTGTGGACAGCCTTACCAGAAGAGTTGAAGCTGTTATAGCTGCAAAAGTTGGGTCAACTCAATATTGAACCCTATGGACTAAGACTGGGATGCCATTAAAGTTCATGTGCGGGTAAAGGCAGGTGTCCCAATACTTTTGGCAATATAGCATATACATGGGTACTGACTCACCTCTGACATCACTACAGGAGGGCTCTAACTAAAAGGGACCTAGCACCTGATTACACTATTCTCTGTCACCACACACTAGTCTGCCACCTAGCGACAGACTGGCTAACTGTACCTACTTACAGGCTCACATTTTAACCAATCCAACTGTTGCATTAATTTTGCACACCCACAGTTCACAGCAGCATGCTACCAATGTTTTGTTCTCCTCTGGGTAGCCAAGGAGGGGGGATCGCAGTCAGGTAGGCTGTACAGGGCCGCATGATTTCTAGGAGCTGCCCTGAGAGAAAGCATTGTGCTGTCAGCCTAAAAATGAAGTTTGGAGCACACTGAATTTCTGGCAAATCAACAAATATTTTTCTGCAGTGTTTTTAAAAGGATAAAATAAGAAAAATAAGCATGTAATTCTGAAATGTAAGAAGTATGTTTTTTCACTTTGGCATACACTTTAAAGAATCTCCAGGTAGCCCAAAAGAAGCGGTATAAATAGACTATTCAGCGGCGGTATTAAGGCCACGAGTCAGACGAAAAAACACGGCAGTGATTGCCAGCAGTGCTCTGGCCTGGCTCAGAACAGAGATGATATAAAAAGCAATCAAGTTCCAAAGAGAAACTCTCATGAACATTGCGCATGATGGTAATTCCATTTAAAAACAGCCCCAGGTAGTCCGGTCTTTTACCTTTTCATGAAGTTGTATATATTAGCATCAAATTCTGTACTCTCCCTGCTAATTAGTCTTAATGCTTCGACCGCTGGCGATGGCGCCGCATGCGTTCAATTCCCTCTTCACACTCCGAAGTATCACATAACGTATAGATAACATCCTAACGTGTGCTTCTTAGTCTACTGATTTTTTTTTTTATTAGCTGTAAAGAGAATTTACAAAAGTGGAAATGACTCTTAAAAAAGTTGTAAAGTTTATGTGAAGGTGATGACTACAACTCCAACATTTCTGAAATGTCCGTTTTTAAAAGTTTCAGTAACCTTAAATGATAATTGGTAATTCTGCCATGCATGATGGCCCTTGTTTAGGTACCTCCTGCTATAGGGTGACAACGCTCTGTCCCTGTCTCTCCTGCGTTGTCACCCTGTCACATGCACTTCCAGTGGAGACAATAAGCAGATGTGCTGATGCTCATTGCACAGGCATGTTCTGCCGTTGTCACCATGCCTTTTGCTGACTCTCTGTTTGAGGTTGGCTACATTCATTCTCCATGGTCCCACTATATTTAGCCACCCCACTCCCGAGATGGATTATGATGAATAGTGATGGGCTCAGACGTATTCAGGGTCGTGGTCCCAACCCACCTGAGCAGTCCTGCCAGGAAGCCGACGCTGCACACTGCCAATCATAGGCAGTGAGGCATTTCCCGGTCTGTGCAGCTGCGGACCGGGAAATGCCTCACTGCCTATGATTGACGGTGTGCAGTTTTGGCTTCCTGGCTGGACTGCTCTGGTGGGTTGGGACCATGACCCCAAGCACACCTGAGCCCATCAGTGTGCATAGCAGTGGCGACTGTTTTTTTTTGGGGGGGGCGGCAAACAACCACCCCCCCAGGGCGGCCGGTGGCGGAACTACCCCCTCTGCCCGCCTGCTGTCTGCCGGTTGGTCTGGCACTTACTCCATCTAGCGGGTGGCAGGCTGTGAACAGCAGGTCCTGTGTCTTCTGCTCCAGCACAGCCGGACCCGATCTAGGTGGCGGCTGATAGGCGACAGGCTGCGCACCATGGCTTCGGAGTTCTCTGCTCCAGCACAGAGGACCCGATCTAGGTGGCGGGTGACGGGCGGCAGGCTGCAGACAGCGGCTCCGCTGTCCTCTGCTCCAGCACAGAGGACCCGATCTAGGTGGCGGGTGACGGGTGGCGTCATATCGGGGTCCCCATCGTAGCCCCCTTTACATCAGAGTCCCTTCTTATTTCAGCATCCCCATCATAGTCCCCCTTATATCAGTGTTCCTCCCTTTATCGAGGTCCACCATGATAGTGCCCCTTACATCACTGCTCCTCCTTATATCAAGGTCCACTATCATAGTCCCCCTACATCACTATCCCTCCTTATATCAGGGTCCACCATCTTAGTCCCCCTTACATCAGTGTCCCTCCTTATATCAGGGTCTACCATCATAGTGTCCCTTACATCACTGCCCCTCCTTATATCAGGGTCCACCACCATAGTCCCCCTTACCTCAGTGTCCCTCCTTATATCAGGATCCACCATAATAGTCACCCTTACATCGCTATCCCTCCTTATATCAGGGTCCACCATCATAGTGCCACTTACATCACTGTCCCTTCTTATATCAGGGTCCACCATCATAGTCCCCCTTACATCAATGTCTCTCCTTATATCAGGGTGGACCATCATAGCCCCCCTTTCAACGGGGCCTCCATCAGTGTACCCACTTACAGAGTCCAGGTGTGGGTTAGGGGGTTGAAGCGGAGATGATAGACAGCCTATGTTGTCCTCAATCCGTGAACATGCCACTGACTTTAGTTGCGGGCTGGATAGTATCTTGTTGTGGCCCGGATATGGCCCACAGGCCGTAGTTTGGAGACCCATGGTCTTATGTCAGTTTGAATGCATGGATGGTGTCTGGAAAATATAGGCCCTTTAAATGAAGAGTTTCCTAGAATTAAAGTGCAGATTTATATGAAGACATTTTCAAACACTGTGTTACATTCTGCCTGAGTATAGAAGTTTAGTGCGAGTATAAATACATTTGCGATGAGAGGTTTTGATGATCATAATTATGACTTTTCAGATTGCACTGTCGATGGAAAGAATTAATCCCGACGTGTACGGAAAGTGCTAATTAGAGCTGAATATCACATTGGTGCACCTCACACCTCCGCAATTTAGAAGAACATGTAGATAAATACTAACACTTGTAAACGCTAAATATTTATTTTGATTAGGATATATAATGCTTAAGTGCATGTGAGCAGCCTATTGGGCAATTGTATTATTGTAATGTTATAATTATCTGAAATACTTTTAATACTTAACTCTAAAACTAGTTTGCATCTGAACCATGGTCTTCCCTTCACTCTTGTACAGTTGTACAGGTTCCTCTCCTGGACTGAAATGACTTACTCTGCTTTCACTGCACACTGTGAGCTTCTCACAGCGTGCATTAGAAGCTTCTGCAAGTCAGATGGAGCCCACCTCATTTACCGGTTGGAGGACATTTAGTACCATCTAGTGACTAGTCCTTTCCTCAACCTAACTGTCCCTGGCCTATGCATTTCATTCATTGGTGTTCAGATCTTGCAATCACAGAGGCTCAGCATCACATATAGACCAGGGGTCTCCAATTTGCGGCTCGTGAGCTGCATGTGACCCCAAAGAACTTAGCATGCAGGCTGGGCCATCTGAAGGGATGCAGGGGATGCCATGCAAGAACAGCGGCCATGGCGGCCGACACAGACAAGCCAGGCCCATGCACATCTATAGGGACACTGGGGATGCTGTGCAAACATAGCAGTGGAGACAGCGTACATTGACAAGCCAGGCTTGTGCTTGCCACATTTGGGGTGACATTAAAAAACTATTTGGGGATTCAAGTGGAGGGCCCAGGGGTGATAAAGCCATGGCTCAGCTGCCTGTTTTTACTAAGGAAAAAAAAGATCTGTGCTATGAGAGTAAAAATAGTTGCTAACACCTCACTTGACATAAATAGTGCAAAGATGATGACAATGTCAATTATGATGAAATGCATCGGTTAGAGCTTGTGTCCATGACATCATTGCATTTTCTGATTGAGGACTTTTACCCTATCATCCTTGGGACAGATGTTTTATACAACACTCTATTTCACCAAATTATTGTAAGTGTTCAGTACATTTTTAATAAAAATTTTAGTATTGGTTTTACATTATGCTTGGTATTCCTTTGGTATATCCATGAGATGGGAGGTTGACCTGTGAGTGCATCCACCATGTCCTGGAGTGCTGGGAAATCTACAAATAGCTCTTTTGGATGGATTGAGCCAGTTCTGGAAAGTTTGGGAGTCATATACAGCTTTATTGACTCAATACCAACGGTATATAAGTCCACTTGTTCTGGTAAGTTTATTAGCTATACATTGGGTGGTAAATCACTGATTTACTTTGGAACCTTGAATATACTACCTACACACGTGGGGGTTCCTCTATCAACTGTCTTTAGATTCACTTTATACACTGTTTTCTCATAATGATTGACTCATATGACACTTTGTACTATTTGATTTATGTCTTTACTGGTGTTCATTCACTTCATTTTTTATACTCACATTTTATTCAATGTTATTTTTATTGATTATTTGTGCATTTACCTTTGCTTGCTTACTTTTTAGTGCTGCACCATGGTTTATGTATTATGCCTGTTTTTACTGCCCAGTGTGAAATGCCTAACACAGGCTTCACTATGTAGCAAGCATCAGTGCTTGGCCTGCATGTTGGCAGATCGCTTGCATTTTGTTAATCATGGCATGCCCTTGGCACAACTTTCCCGGAAACAAATGTGAAAATCCTCAACTTTGAACACTTCTTAGGAGAGATTTACAGTTCATCACGTATTTCCTAAACGCTAATTTGCTCTTCATAACCACTTTTAAATATTTATGAACACCGCTTGATCTGCATCTATCAGCTGTTCTCCATATCGGTCTGCTGTCACCCAAAATCTATAGAACAGAGAGCGCTCTCCAAATGAATCTCCGTAAGTCAACAAATGCATCACGCTGCTAATTCCACTTATTGACCGCAGCCTTGCGCAGCACTAAGTTAACATCAGATCTGTGAGTACAAAGAAGCTATAAAGACAGTTGTAACAGCCATCGACTAATGTCAGTGATATGGAACAGACATCTAGGGAGTTAGGAGGATGTAAATCTGCCATTACAACCTATAAACCACTTTATAAAAAACACTATAGGTGAAAAAAAATCACTACAGCTATCTTATTTTTAAAGTAAAACTCTAGTTTTGTTGAGATAAAAAAATCCCCTTCATAATGCAAACTACATACATTGCATGTACAGTATTTTTTACAAAAGTGAGTACACCCCTCACATTTTTGTAAATATTTTATTATATCTTTTCATGTGACAACACTGAAGAAATGACACTTTACTACAATGTAAAGTAGTGAGTATACAGCTTGTAGTGATGAAATGTAACATCATTTCACAGTAAAGAAGTCACAACAGTGTACTTTTCTATATTATTTTATAAATGTTTTTACACTCCCCACATGAGTGAAAACATTTTTTATGACATGTACGTTACATACATCAAACGTAATACTTCCCCTAAAAAAATAGAGTTGTTTTGATCTCAAAATGAAATTTTTATTCTATCGACATCACTA
>BLSH010164238.1:970027-985478 GCA_018402905.1 Glandirana rugosa | reverse complement strand
GTCCTCTTTCTCCTCCAGTTCCAATTCCTCCACCCCATGTCCTCCTCCTCCAGTCCCATCTTCTCCATTCTATGTCTTTTTCCTCCTCCAGTCACATGTTCCCCATCCCATGTCCCCCTCTTCAAGTCTCATTTCCCCCCATCCCATGTCCTCCTCCTCCATCCCATTTCCTCCGCCAGTCCCATCTTCTCCATCCCATGTCCTCCTCCTGTCCCATCTCCTCCATCCTATGTCCTCCTCCTCCTCCACAAGTCCCATCTTCTGCATCTCATGTCCTCCTCCTTCTCCTGTCCCATCTCCTCCATCCCATGTCCTCCTCCTCCGCCTCCAGTCCCATCTCCTCCATCCCATGTCTTCCTCCTCCAGTCCCATTTTCTCCATTCCATGTCCTCCTCCGTCAGGACTCCACAGTCTTCCTACATCTTAAAACTTAACTCCAGACAGTAAAACAATCTTTTAATATATTCTTCAATAGATATAAATCAACTTTGTGTCTACTAAATACCTTTGCAAACCCAGATATCACCTTGTAAAAGTAGTAGTAACATCATCACTGTGCTGTTAATAGCCTGTGCATAGAACAGAGCTGTGGGAGGGGTCCAACAGGCTCCACCCACTTAATGCTGCCTGCAGAAAACTACAGGCAGGGGCGGGGACAAGACCAGTCACCCTGCACAAGAAGAAAGAGCAGCACTGACCGGTCTATATTATAAGCTCCTGCACAGAGGAAGCTTCACAGGTTACTACAAGAAATACACAAAGTACACCAAGAGTTAAGGAATAATCCTGGAACAACCATCTCTAAACAGGGGTGGGGGGCTTCAACTCCATCTCTCACCTACATATACCATTTTAACATCACCTACAGTGATTTGAAAATAATCCACATCTTTGGCCTAGGGTGACCACATGTCCCACCTGGGACAGTCCTGCATTTTGGTCCCAGGCACCTTTATTCCAGGACAATACAGTGTCCCTTTTTTGGGAAGGGGGGGGTCCCTGAATGGCAATTTGGAAATGTGGTCATCCTACTTTGGTCATGTAACTCAAATTATTAACACACAACCCAGACTTGCTGGCACCATGGTCACTGCATTATCTTACTGGAACAAGGTGGTTTCTCAAATTCTTACATTTACTATTATGTACTTGAGCAATCCACATCTGCCTTGACACATTCCATGGTGAGTGAATTAAAGTAACTGGGTTACCCATGTGACTCTAGATGCTGGGCTATGCTGCCAACTGCTACTTGGATGGGAGGTGAAATGTCTTTAACATCACAAAACAAGTCAAGTTGAATGCATACCATTGCTAGCTACATATATTTGCTGTATTTATAGTCCCAACAAAATATTCATTGCTTTATAGGGTATTTTACTAACAAAATCAGCTATTCTGAACTTCATAGTTCTCAGTTTTCTAATAAACTATAGAGGGGAAAACACACAGCAGTATAGTCCTGATCCTCAATTTAATCTTTACTAAACTTGGAATCCCAACATTTTCATCTTATTATCCATATGTTACAAATGGCACAGCAGATTTAAAGAGAAAATGAAAGAATGTATCCAAGCATGGAAATAACAGCAGGGGGATTTTAAAGCTGACAGCTAAATACACAGATGAGATGAACAAATGAAACATATACAATATATATATATAGTTACATAGGTTGAGAAATTACACAAAAAGTCCAAAAAATCCAACTAATCAAAAAGTAAATAGCATACTATTTGAAGGCTGCAACAAAAGTAATGCAAAAGTGGGCAGTGAGTTTTTATTAACTCACATACAGTAGGGTATTCAAAATTTAGAATAGCTCTTCCTCTATAGTAACTCTTAGGCCAACCACAAGTTGCAGGAAAGAAATTTGCTCAGTTCCCCATCAACACAGGCAGTGTTGATGGGGAAATCCCTCCTGCCTAACCATTTTCTTCTCCTGTAGAGGGGGGGGGGGTGGGGGGTTAAGCCTCCCCCATCTGGATAAGACAGTGATTATTGCTAGCGGCTATAGCAGATGCTATCGATAATCGCACGGGAAACACGGCGTGCTGGTTGTACCCAAGTTGATCGATCCAATCAACTTGGTACATTCCGCCTGACCATACATGGTTCAAATCTTCTGCTGAGCCAGCTGAGATTTGAACAGTGTCTGGCCTGCCTTATTCTTCTTTTTCATTGTAGGTAAATAATGAATTCCATGCATAAGCAACGTGCCATCAATGAGTTGTCGAAGGAGGGGCTCAGGCTGTCCGACATCCACAGAGAGCTACAGAATGTTTACAAAGGTGACACCATTCATACGAGTCAATAATGACACAACATTGCTCTTGTCAATGGTGTCATCCCAGTAAACATTCAGTAGTAGTCTTCTGTGGATATCAGACAGCCTGCTCCCCTTCTTCATCAACTAGTTTTGGCCACTTTTGCATTAATTTTGGTATATTCCTGGTATAAATATATACGGTATATCAGGAGTAGGCAACCTTTGAGAGGTGGAGATCTACCTGAACAACATGAAAGAGAGAAAAGATCACCGGAGTTCGGCACCCTTTTTTTATCTAGAAAAGCCTAATTAAATAGTAAGGAAAACTTAGAAAAATATAATAACACAAATGTCGCTGTAAAAATATAAACTTAGCCTATCTTAAAAGTGGACAGTGTCAGTCAAAAGAGCAGTAGACAGTGTCAGCGGGGCAATGGATGATGTGTGGATAGTATTTTTAGGGCAGTGGATGGTATCAGTAGAGCAGTGGATGGTGTCAGTAGGGCAGATGATGGCGTCAGTAAAGCAGAGAATGGTGTAAGTAGAGCAGTGGACGGTGTCAGTGGAGAAGTGGACGGTGTCAGTGGAGCAGTTGATGGTGTCAGTAGGCCGGCCGGTGGATGGTGTCAGTAGAGCAGTGGATGGTGTCCATAGGGCAGTGGACGGTGTCAGTAGAGCAGTGGATGGTGTCAGTAGGGCAGTGGACGGTGTCGGTGGAGCAGTGGATTGTGTCAGTAGGGCTGTGGATAGTGTCAATAAAGCAGTGGAAAGTGTCAGTAGAGCAGTGGATGGTGTCAGCAGGTCAGAGGATATTGTTAGTAAAGCAGTGGATGGTATCATTAGGGCAGCAGGAGTTGTCAGTAGTTTCTTATTTGTATTATTTGTATAAATTGTTATTTTTTTATTATTTGTTTTCAATTTTTTATATTATTTTTTTAAATATTTTTTTAACAGCCCTATTGGAGGTGGGGGGGGGGGGGTTGGGGGTTGGTGAAATATCAGGGTCTAAACAGACCGGTGGTCTCCAAGCTGCAGCCCGGGGGCCGAATGTGGCCCTTTGCTTGCCTTTATCTGGCCTTTGGGGCACTATTTCACCAATTGACACCAATGATGGGGCACCATTCCCCCTACTGACACCATCAATGCGGCACTATTCTTCCCATTGATACCAACAATGGAGCACTATTTCTCACATTAAAACCAATGATGGGGCATTGATGTTAGGACATTTTCTACTCCCTCTGGCCACAGTCTGCCCCCATTAAAGCCTGAAGGACAGTAAACAGGTCCTTTGCTTAGAACATTTGGACAACCCTGGTATTGACCAACCTTTCTGAACGAGGGTTCCTCCTGAGTTTGCTAGGGGTTCCTTGAGCTATGAGCAATGGCAAATTGATCTCCTACATACACTGACCACCATTGCAATGGGGCACTCTACACTGATGACTAATTTTAATGTATATCACAATTTGTACAGTCTTTGTTTCTTTTCTATTATTATTATTTATATAATATTAAAATTATTATTAAAGTAGGCTATGGGAACTATAGGCAAAACTTTTTTTCATTTTAGATAGAGTAAAGGAGGGTTATAGCCACTGCCCATTTTTCTTTATTTTTGCCATCTGTGTCCCTTTGGGGAGATTTACCTTAATTTTCTGTCTAATCCTAAAACAGGAAGTGAGAGGAAATCCTTGCAAATTAGAGTAACCCCTTGGGGTCCTTCAGGTCTCCATTGGCAGATTTTCCCTCTGTTACTATTTTGGGGACAACACAAAATTTGTGATTTTCTTTTGCTGGTAACATTAAGCAGGACAAATAGAGAGGGTGCATTTCCCTAAAGGGGGCAGAGGTAGCACTACAAACCTGACAAGTGTTCTAATCCATCGCCATTCCATCCAGAACTTAAACAAAAGGGTTTTGCCTTTAGTTATGCTTTGACCTTCCTATGGTGCCATATATGCTGGGTATGCCATATTTTTGATTCTTATTTACAAGACACTCAACAAATTAGTGATCACTATTTATAGCGAACTGTAGGTATAATTATATTTATCAGGGCTTCCCGGAAAGCTGAAAAATATCTGAAGGGTTCCTTGGGCACAAAGAGGTTGATAAAGGCTGCTATAGGCCCTTATCTGTGAAACCATGTCAGACAGGTAGATTTTGATATGGAAAGATCCAACTTGGTGGCATGGCTTGGCAATACTGATGCATACAACTTAGTGGCACAGCTGGGCAAAATTGAGCATAGTTGGGCAATACTGTTTCATAATGATTTCCAGGATTCCGGCAATGAAGGCGTTATCCTTAATTCCAACAACTGAGCTAAGTAGGTCACAATAAGCTGGAGGGTCACAGTTCGAAACCCGGAGAGTAAAACTAATCACAGGCTGTACAGGATGCTCCAAGTCTTACAATCTTTGGTCTGGTTAGTTAAATCAAGCAATTCTGAGAAAAGGAGCTTATTGTCGCTGTTTAGAATACATGCCACTGGGGAAAAAAAAAACTTAAGCTGTATTACTTACCAGGATATACACTGACGTCCATAATGAAAAACCAGCAGAGACCTTGTACCCGCTGAATAAATGAAACATGTTAATTGGGAAAGAGGACATATGGGGCGGCTTAGCGTTTTCAGCGTCCGCTGATGAGGCGAATGATCACGGAAGCCATTAAATTAGGAAACGCGCATTTTTTTTTCTATGTGCAAATTTGCAGATTTAAGAACATCTGATTATGAGGATGAGGTACATCAAGGACATCGTCTTCCGCTCACTAACTGAAGCATATTTGTTTACTCCTAAGCATTATTGCTCCTTCTCCAATGACCTCGAATAATTGCACCAATTTAAACAGATGTTCCGAAAGACCTATTACATTAGCGCAGCCTTGACAAATGATGGAATTGTTTTATTAATAGCACGCCGAGTACATTTTGACATTATAAAGTGCTGAAGCGCTTTTTGTAATTGTAAAATGTACTTTACTTATTTTTCGGCCAAGACTTGTACGTAGGATTTTGGTGGAAAATAAAGTAATTTCGGGCAACCAGCTAGACCTACAGGTGATTTATATATATGTGAACTATGTGAACCTGACAAAAGATTTTTAAGTCTGTTCAATGTTGTGATTCACACATCTCCACAGGATTGGTTCAGCTTTAATGTTTCCAGTGACATTGATATGATGGTACATATTCACTGTCTACTGAGCAGGCTGGAGGTGGAGAGGTAATAAGGAAAGCTCTAAAGCTGAACCAGGATATAGTAATAGTTATAGTTAACGCGATTGAGTTGCGCTGCCAGAATGCAAAAAGTGCATGTGCATAACAATAAAGCAAATAATATACAAAATAATACATAAATTATATTAAAAATGTTTAAATTACATTATACATTTTTATGAATTTGAGGGATTTAAATTCATAAAAATGTATAAAAATTCAAGAAATTCATATAAGTGCACACAAAAAATTCAAACACCTCAATGGCAAGGCCCAAATGATCCCATAAACAAGCACTCTTCACCATTTGTGGACACCAACCGTCACAAACTGCTTACTAGATTCTCAGACCTCAGAATAAAGGAGGTCTGACCATGCTTTTAGGGAGAAAACCCAAATGGATGGATGGGTGGATGATGGCTTCCTAGCATATCAGACAATGCACAATGCTCATCTCGCCAGCAACAGCAATCCACCAAGCCGAGTTTATATCAATAACATGCAAGAGGAAGAAGATTACTATTATATATATTTCATATGTGGAAATATAGTGAATGCGGCTGTCACTGAGATATTTACATCTATTCACTAGTGGCACTTTAGTGCAAATATTCTCTATCAGGATATAATAATGGCAACTTCCTGGCTAAGTTTGGGACTCCTTTAGAGTTGTCAAAGGTTCCTCTTTAGATTGCTTCTCAGATGATCACTGACTTTTGGTGGACAGTGTGTTCTTGCCAGATAGGAATAGCAATTACACCTTCAAGGGCCAATTCATTTAATTTCCATGGTGTGATGAAATGTATTGAGGCAGACTGTGGAAGACAAGAAGGGTTCTATGAATGTTTTCGAAAAAACTCTGTTCTAATTTGCATAATACTTTGGTGACCTATTTACATTGTCAGCTAACTTACTCAAACAGTCAACACTTGTACCAGACTCCATGGCTCCTTGGTGATTGGATTACAGTAGAGTGTTTTTTTTTTCCACCAACTTTTAGGGTCCATTTAGATCCATGCATGCACATAAAGGTGTGTTTCTCCTACCTCCCTCGGAAGATGTCTTGTGAGACAAAACACTTTAGGTTGCGGCAACATCATCACACCGGCTTGGATGAGTGGTGGTAGTATTGTATGCTATCCATATTGTGACTACATTTTTATTTTAATAAACATTGGGACAGTAAGTACTACACTAAGAGATTTCAACTCTTCCTCTTTACATCCGAGATTTTGTTTTGTGACCTGTTATGAGCATTGCCGTGTATTGGCAAGAGAGGCATTCATCTTGCTCTGAACCTGCTTATGGAAGTTTTGTATGGTGGCCATTACCACTAAAAGGTAGAGCTGATTTCAAGATTTATTGCATCACAGTGGACTTGGTTTGCATGAATACTTTGGTATTTTTCTATGGGTTAAGTTAAAGTTAATTGTGAACAGTGCAACACATTTTGAATATATAAGGTATTCGTATATATACACTATATCACCAAAAGTATTGGGACACCTGCCTTTACACGATCATGAATTTTAATGGCATCCCAATCTTAGTCCATAGTGTTCAGTATTGAGTTGGTCCACCCTTTGCAGCTATCCACTCTAATTCATCCCAAAGGTGTTCTATCGGGTTGAGGTCAGGACTCAGGTCAGGTCAGGCCAGTCAAATTCCTCCACCCCAAACTTGCTCATCCATGTCTTTATGTACCTTGCTTTGTGCACTGGTCCAACTCCTTTGGTGGAAGGGGGGTTTATAGTGTGGGGTTGTTTTCCAGGGGTTGGGCTTAGCCCCTTAATTCCAGTGAAGAGAACTCTTAAGGCGTCAGCATACCAAGACATTTTGGACAATTTCATGCACACCAGTGCACAAAGCAAGGTCCATAAAGAAATGGATAAGCAAGTTTGGGGTGAAGGAACTTGATTGGCCTGCAAAGAGTCCTGACCTTAACCTGATAGAACACCTTTGTGATGAATTAGAGCAGAGACGGCAAGCCAGGCCTTCTCATCCAACATCAGTGCCTGACCTCACAAGGGCGCATCTGGAAGAATGGTCAAACATTCCCATAGACACACTCCTAAACCTTGTGGACAGCCTTTCCAGAAGAGTTAAAGCTGTTATAGCTGCAAAGGGTGGGCCAATTCAGTATTGAACCCTACGGACTAAGACTGGGATGCTATTAACCACTTCCTGACAGCGTCGCATACAATTACTGCAGCAGTGGGGCTCGTGATCGCGAATTGCTGTTTATAAACGGCAAGTCGGGCATGTACGATTTGCGGGTGAGTGCGCGCCGGCGGCAGTCATTTTCCTTCCACCTCACAGTTATGTGCCACTTTGTGTTAACCTATCACATAAACGTGTAACATGACAAAATGTGGAAACTTTCAAGGGGTATGAATACTTTTTCAAGGCGCAAAAATAATTTTGTATTATTGGAAAATGATTAAAAAAGTTGGAAAAATCCAACAAGAAATTCTATATAAAAGACATGCAAATAAGACAACATATAGAAATTTGAAAAAGTGTAATCCATACAATGGTATGACATATTTGCAAACAGTGTAAATGGACCCTGACGTGTACTGCCATGTCTTGGCCAATGAACATCCATGGCAAGTGCATTAAAACTTTTGGAATATGTTTCTGATGCTTATTAGAAATGAAAAAGTGGCTTAGAGGAGTGGTGGAACACTACAGAACAAGTCTGATTGAATTTGACTATTACTACTAGATATATCATGATCCGGATAAATGAGAACCTTCACAGACACAGGATTGGGTGAACAGAATTACAAATCCATTGGCAGGTAATTTAAGTTGACATACTGTACATGCATTACAACTATATATTCATTTCTTTGTCTGGATTTTACATTTCATTTTAATTCAAAGCCACAATTCGCTAATCGGGGAAAATTTGAAATTCAATAAAGAACTTTAATAGCTTACATAATTAATACTGAATATGCAGAAGATCTCAGTATGAATGCACCAAATCCCAGATTTAATTGATAAAATCCTGTATGTGGTCTTAACTTCCCATAGACGCTTTAAAGCCCAATTCCAACCATGCTCATGCAAGGTGTGTGTGTGTATATATGTATATATATAGTATATAAGCTCCCTAAAGCAGATGCATTAGGCAGTTACATTACAGAAAAGCTCTCAACTTCTAGATGTATGCATTACAATATAGACAAAGGAAGTTTCTGAGCTGCCGGAGACTCCTGCACACAGTAGTACTAATTTGTCTCTCCCAGCAGTCAGTAGGCTTGGCTTTGAAGGTAATTCTTTAATCCAGTGATTATACATATGCATAAGGACTACTGACAGCCATTAGATCTTTTACGTCCTTGATGTGCATTGATATATGCATTTCCGCTGATTCCACACAGACTTTGCTGTGATTCTTTCAGTTCAGACTACAGAATAAAGTGATGGTGGGAGTAGGCAATTGTGGATCATACCTTAATGATCCGATCATTTACCGGTCAGGTATGGGACCTGGCGAAAAACTGACTTAAAGCAGTATTAAATCCAAAAGCGAACATTTAAAGTGTTTGTTAACCCAAAAAAAATAATGCTGTTCCTGTCTCTTTAATGTGCATTTAGCAGCATGGTGCTTTTTCTTTTTAAATTATCCCTCTGTATCCCCTAAAATATCTGTTTGATAATACCAGGTCATGACTTCCCCCCGAGTGCTGACTCTCCTTGTATACTGCTTATCCTGAGAGCCCGTGGTCTATGCAGGCTATAACACTCCCAGCTCTCCTATCTCCTGTGTGCCTGTCTTCAACCCCCCCTCCTCCCTCTTCCTCTGTAGCTTCTCCTCTCTGCTCTCATAATTAACTCTAAAAGCTCCTATTTCCTCTGTATTAGAAGAATAAGTTCCCTGTGTCAGTGTTCTATCAGAAATATTCTTATCTGTATAGATAACACAACACTGCTCTGTCTCTCCAGCTGATGGCAGCAGCAGTGCTCAGCCCCTCCCTCAGGAATTCTGAGCTGAGAGAGAAAAGCTGAAAAATGACAACTGATCCTAGTAAGAAGGTGTGTTATCTATACAGAGAAGTATATATATGTTATAACAAAGACACAGAGCAACTTCTTGTTATAATACAGAGCGGATGGGAACTTTTAATGCAAGTGGCTTAACAAACACTTTAATAAATTGAAGCTTACCAATTATTAGATGTGATGGCTGCATTTGTTTTCATTTTTAGGTTTTCTTTCTTTTATTTTCAGCTGGTCATCCAGCCAGTATGTCTGTTGTTTTTCAAAAGAACAAGCTGTCCTGTAGATGCAGCAATTATAGTCTGAGACAAATCATTTACCACTGACAGGGTGCTTACAATAATTAGCTTTTATTTATTTATGTAAAACCTTTATCCTAAATGGAATAAAACTGTTTGCTACTGCTGTTTTAAGAATTAGCTAGAGTTTGACTTCAATTTTCATCTCCCCTCCCCTCCCCCTAGACAGAAAATGCTGTTGCCCAAAGGTGCCCCCTGTGCTCCTTCATTCAGGGTGGAGGCACTCTAATACATGAGGTGTGTTACTGGCCAGATCACCCGATGAAAACAGAGGGATAAACGCTTAAAAAAAGAAAAGTAATGCAACCACCACATCTAGTGATTGATAAGCTGCAATATATTACATTTTTGGTTTTAGATTTAATATCACTTTAACCACTTAAGGACCAGAAGGATTTACCCCCTTAATGACCAGGCCATTTTTTGCAATTCGGCACTGCGTCACTTTAACTGACAACTGCGCTATTGTGCGATGTTGTACCGAAACAAAATTGATGTCCTTTTTTTCACACAAATAGAGCTTTCTTTGGTGGTATTTGATCACCTCTGCGGTTTTTATTTTTTGCGCTATAAACCAAAAAAAAGCAACAATTTTGAAAAAAAGCAATATTTTTTACTTTTTGCTATAAAATACCCCCCCCCCCCCCCCCCAAAAAACATATAAAAAATTAATTTCTTCCTCAGTTTAGGCCAATATATATTCTTCTACATGTTTTTGGTAAAATAAATTGCGATAAGCGTACATTGATTGGTTTATAAGGTCTACAAAATATAATTTTTTTTTTTTACTAGTAATGGCGGCTTTCAACGATTTTTAGCGGGACTGCGACATTGCGGCAGACACCTAACTGACACGTTTGACACTTTTTTGGGAACCAGTGACATTATTACAGTTATCGGTGCTAAAAATAGGCACGGTTATTGTACTAATGGCACTGGCAGGGAGGAGGTTGACATCAGGGGCAATCGAGGGGTTAAATTTGTTCCCTGTTTGTGTTTCCTAACTGTATGGGGGAACACACAGATCCATCTTCCTGCATAGCAGAAGGACTGGATCTGTGGGATCTCCCCTATCAGAACGGGAGCACGGGCCCACAAAATAGAGTTCCCGAGCCGACGTACAATGAGGGCGATTCGCAGGAACTCCGCAGTACAATGATGGCAGCTGGTCGGCAAGTGGTTAAAGAAAATATGTTGTTGCTCATGTTCCCATTTAAAAATAAGTGTGATCTTTTTTTTTTTTTTTAATACTACTCATTCACACCACTGCATGCATTTTGACACAAATAGCAGTCTTATTTTTTATTTATTACTACTGCATTACTGAACGTCCAAACATTCAAAGAAAGCATTCAACATTTCTTATTTTTTTCAGTGCATACCAACAGAGCAGATGAGTGTTACCATTACAAGCTTGATGTTTTATCTTACAGATACTATACATGCATTTACTCCCGAAGAAGTGAACAAAGAGGCACGAAACGCGTTGAGATTTTGGACGCAACTTTTGTTTTTCTCATGTATAGACAGTTGGGTTGTATATGGTTAACATTATATTTTATTATGTATGAAATGCATTAATATGGATTCATTACAAATTTGTTTGTTACTATTTTATCCGCCTTTTGTATGCAATATTTATTCATTTATTAAACAATGTTGGAAACTAGCTATTCATTGGTCGTATGTGTTGTGCCTTATTTAAAGTCCCAGGACAAATAAATTGGTGCATTCTGTGTTACCTAAAACCACAGGACATAAAGCTATTTGCTTAGTCTTTATGTAGGGGGCGAATAGGGCAATGCAGCCCAATACTGCGGATGTGAATGAGCCCTGAATTAAATCATACCTGGCGGTTTAGAGCTTCAACTATTGGAGGGATTCTTAACCTGGGGTCCATGGATGGGTTTCAGGGGGTCTGTGAGGGTTAAATAAAAAATAACATTTACATTCACTATATAGCCCTCCCCCTTTTCCCAATCAATGGTGTCCCAATGAAAGAAATGAAAGAAAATAGGAAGGAAAAAGGAAGTAAACTCAAAGGCATAATTTGTACCTATAGGTAAGCCTATAATAAGGCTTACCTATAGGTACACCTATAGGTAGCAATCGTTTTCATTTTGGGTACACTCTTACATGGTATACACATGGAAAAAGCTAATAATGGTTAGATAGCTGGGTTGATAGAAATCAATGTTTTTTTTTTAAAAAAAATAAAAAAATCTGATTTTTTTTAAAAATTTAAATCTGATTTTTTGATTCGAAACAATTTTTTTGATTTTTATCAAATTTGTTTTAATAAAATGCTTTTGAAGTAAAAAATCGATCTAAAGATAGTAAATGGAAATCTACACATTAAAAATTTAGTTTATTCAACATTAAATTGAGCTTATTTATGTAGCATGAGGCTGTATATTCTGCAATATTTACATTTTTGGTAAACTCATTCAATGAATCCAAGCTCTGCAAGCTGAGATAACAAACACTGCATTGATGCATTCACAGAATGTCACAGTAGCCATGAGATAAAACAAAGTTCAGGAATATTCCTTTATCCCATTGCTTTGCAAAACTATGTACACTACAAACCGTATGATTGAATTGGTTCTGATATCGCTGTTTTACTCACCTGACAGCTTATTATTCTAAATAGGAAACCTTCATTTTGTTTGTAAATATTAAAGATTCTAACTACCAGCAAGAATAAGTCCTTACATTTAAAGAGCACCTGTCATTTCAGATCCATCGTGGCAGCACCTGTTAGCGGGCATCCACTCACCTGCTGCCGCCACGTCCCTCACCTTGTTGTGTCACTGCCACATCAGCAGCCGTCCCATTAAAGTGAATGGGACTGTCGGTGAGTCAACAGCGGGTCAGAGGAGGAGCCACTGCGGGACAGAGATGACAGCTGCTCTTTAAAAAATTTGATTTAAATTAAGTTGATCTAAATCAAGCCCTGTTAGATAGACCCCAAGACATTAGAGAAAAAGGCATGGTATTTAGGCACACCATGGCATCTATAAAGTCATGTCTATAAGACTAATTTTGGATTTCACACTGCCCCGACCTGGAATCCGAATTGAGACCCCAAGTTGCGTTACATGTGAAATCTCATGTTAGTCAATGACAGCTGTCTTAATTAGCACTACTGAAGTCGCTCCGACTTTAAAAAAGTTTCCTGTACTGTTACAGGGCGACTTGTGTCCAACTTTTGCCCATAGACTTTAATGGAAGTCGCCTCCAAGTCGGATCCTCATCTGTATTGATGTGATATGGATCTAACATTACAGGAAGATTACATAGGCATTCCCTGTGGTGTAGCCCCTCTCTCACGTCAAAGTCGCATCAGAGTAGTACTCAAGTCTCATCAAGTCACCAGCAAATCGCCAGGAAGTCATCTGGCAAAGTCGCACTGTAAGTCATGCACCTTTAAAGTCACAGTACTGTGAACGTAGCCTTACAGCATAGGCACATCATTGCTTAACTGGTGTACATTCAGGTACTGGAGCGTACATCCCAAAACATACCACGTGTGTTTGTCAATTCCACATACAGTATATTTGCTGTAATCTGTGCATACAAATCACAGGGGAAAAGTAAATTCTATAAGCATTAAATATGTTACCCCAACATTTCATGCTAGTCGTACCATGAACTTGTGTTAAAAAGTATATTTTACTCTTTGCATTGGTTCCATTGTGTAAAATATCTGGTGATCCCACCAGTCCCCCTGCTTTCCTATTTCAAAATGACCGCATTAGGCATAGAAGCACATCCATCTCTGCATGGTCAGTTTCCTGGCTGTGCTGGGAGAAGAATCTGCCTATTCTCAAATGGTCAGACTTGTGCTGACACTCCCTCCACCGCACAGCCATTCACTTGGAAGATCAGCGTACTGCTGCTTCTCCACCATTAGCTCCCCCAGCTCCATATGCAGCTGAGAACAAAGATTTTGAGATCAAAAAGAAAAAAGATCAGTGTACTGCTGCTTCTCCACCCCCAGCTCTCTAAGCCCCTTATGCAGCTGATAACAGACAACATGTGGTTGCTTATAATAAAAGAAAAAAAAGTTTTTTTTTTTAATATATACACATTTTTTATTTTATTTTAAAATGAATGGGTTGTTTTACAAGGTAAGACTTCACATACAGTAAACTTTAAATTTGCTTGATTGTGCATGATCGTTGTTCCAGAGTACCCACATATGCTTTAGTTAATCGGGCTGGATTTTTAGGGTCATTAATGATCAAATAATAAGGACTAGAACTCTAGAAGAGTACCCAAAAAGGTAGAGGGCAAAGGACTAGTCACCAGTATTGCCTGTGGTGTCCCTGCATCTCATATTTTCCCCATTCCTGACTTATTACACCTTGTTCTGCACTATAGCTCTGTGTAATGGCGGATATCTTGGTAGAGGCAGGGCTTCTCTGTTTCACGTCAAAGCTGCCACCCAATGACTATTGATCTAATAACTGGTGGAAGAACATTCTGGAAGCAGAAAGAAATGTTCCCTAGTGTTGGGCGAACAATTCAGCCCAAGCTTGATTCAGGTCGAACATTGGCTGTTGGCCCCCGTTCAGAAAACACCCGAATTTGCAGGCCATTCAGCGCATGTTCGCCCCGCCGAACATTCTGCAATGCACTGCACGCTACACAGTGCATTCTGTTCCCTGAGCGGGCACAGCTTTGCCCAATCAGGGTGCAGTAAAAGCTGTTTTTGAAGCCGGCCGCGGCATCCTTAACAACCGATGAGTCATCAGCTGCCAATGGGCTTTCCCGCTGACAGCTGAATTAAAAAAAAAACATTTTCCGGTAAAAATAGTAAAAAAGAAAAATGGTGTGGGGGTCCCTGGTGGCTCTGCCTCCTTGTGACATCACCAACCGGTGCATGCTGGGTCGGTGATGTCACAAGGGGGCGGTGCCACCTGGTGACATTGTTAGGTTGCCCCGTCCTTACCTATATAAAAACTGTCAAATGGCAAACCAGCCATTCTTTTTCGGGTCGGCTGTGTGGCAGGCAGCATGACTGATGATGGATCTACTTCGTGGGACACTGTTTTTTTATTTTTTTAATAAAGGAATTGTAAAAACTGTCTCTGTGTTTTTATTAATTTTTGACACTTTTTGGTGAATGGGTAGGCCATACTCATTCATATGCAGGGGCGGGATCTGGGGCCCCCCTATTAAAGGGAGCATCACAATTCTGAAAAGCCCCCTGCTGCAGACCACCACAACTATCAGCCAGGGTTGTGGGGAAGAGACCCTTGTCCACACCAACATGGGGACAAGGTGCTTAGGGGACAAGATCCCATGTTGAGGTTTTTACCACACCCCAGGGAGCGGGTCAGGTATGGTCCAGGAAGTTTAGACCATACCTTAAATTCCCCTTGGGGTGCGGTTAATTTTTTTTTTTTCGCCGCACCCTAGGGGGGGTTGTAGGTATGGTCTGGGAATAGGCCCGTGCGTCGGACCGTCCAGTCCTGTCGTGTCCTCTTCGCTCGCGGCGGGGGGAGGATTTAGTATGGATCGGTGTACGGGAGTTGTACCCTAGAACAGGGGATTCGTGGAACAGGGGTACAACCACACCTGTTCCCAGAGAAGGGGTGTTGGGACCGACTATCAACACCACCAGACGTCGTCCCCCGA
>BLSH010164238.1:921697-933780 GCA_018402905.1 Glandirana rugosa | reverse complement strand
CCCAGGTTAACCCCTTCACTGCCAATGGCATTTACACAGTAATCAGTGCATTTTTATAGCACTGATCGCTGTATAAATGCCAATGGTCCCAAAAAAGTGTCAAAATGGTCCGACATGTCTGCTGCACAGTACTGCTAAAAATCGCAGATCGCCGCCATTACTAATAAAAAATAAAAAAAAAATAAAAACCCCAGAAATGAATTGTCACCATCCGTAAACGCGGCCACTTTTGCGCAAACCAATCAATAAACGCCGATTGCGATTTTTTTTTTATCACAAATATGAGGAAGAATAAAAATCTGCAAAAACCGTTGAAAAAAAATGTTTTTTTATATATTTTTTTTTTTGGATTTGTATTTTAGCAAAAAGTAAGAAATGTGCATTTTTTTGCAAAATTGTCGCTCTTCTTTTGTTTATAGCGGCGACCAGAAATAACACAGCGGTGATCAAATACCACCAAAAGAAAGCTCTATTTGTGGGAAAAAAAGGACGCAAATTTCATTTGGGTGCAACGTCACACGAACTCGCAATTGTCAGTTAAAGCGACGCAGCGCCGAATCGCAAAAAGTGCTCTGGTCCTAAAGTGTGAAATCCTTACCGGGGCTGAAGTGGTTAAGCTCTTTCATGCTTTTTAGCACGTTTTCGTGTGTTTTGGGGCACTTAGGCGTCTTTTGTGCTTGAAAGCTCCTCTCAAATACGCGAGTGGGGTTTTTTTCTGCCTGTAAGAGCATACAGTGTCTTGAAAAAGTATTCATACCCCTTGAAATTTTCCACATTTTGTCATGTTACAACCAAAAACGTAAATGTATTTTATTGGGATTTTATGTGATAGACCAACACATAGTGGCACATAATTGTGATGTGGAAGGAAAATGATAAATGGTTTTCCAAATTTTTTACAAATAAATATGTGAAAAGTGTGGAGTGCATTTGTATTTAGCCCCCTTTACTCTGATGCCCATAACTAAAATCTAGTGGAACCAATTGCGTATAGAAGTTACCCAATTACCTGTGTGTAATTTGATCTCAGTATAAATACAGCTGTTCTGTGAAGCCCTCAGAGATTTGTTAGAGAACATTCGTGAACAAACAGCATCATGAAGGCCAAGAAACACAGCAGACACGTCAGGGATAAAGTTGTGGAGAAGTTTAAAGAGGGTTAGGTCATAAAAAAATTTCCTAAGCTTTAAACATCTCACGAAGCACTGTTCAATTCATGATCCGAAAATGGAAAGAGTATGGCACAACTGCAAACCTACCAAGACATGGCCATCCACCTAAACTGACAGGTCGGGCAAGAAGAGCATTAATCAGAGAAGCAGCCAAGAGGCCCATGGTAACTGTGGAGGAGCTGCAGAGATCCACAGCTCAGGTGGGAGAATTTGTCCACAGAACAACTATTAGTCCTGCACACCACAAATCTGGCCTTTATGGAAAAGCGGCAAGAAAAAAACCATTGTTGAAAGAAAGTCATAAGAAGTCCCGTTTGCAGTTTGTGAGAAGCCATGTGGGGAACAAAGCAAACATGTGGAAGAAGGTGCTCTGGTCAGATGAGAGCAAAATTGAACTGTTTGGCCTAAAAACAAAGCGAAATGTGTGGCGGAAAACTAACACCGCACATTACCCTGAAACCACCATCCCTACTGTGAAACATGGTGGTGGCAACATCATGTTATGGAGGTGCTTTTCTTCAGCAGGGACAGGGAAGCTGGTCAGAGTTGATGGCAAGATGGATGGAGCCAAATACAGGGCAATCTTAGAAGAAATACTGTTAAAGTCTGCAAAAGACTGGAGACTCGGGCAGAGGTTCACCTTCCAGCAGAACAACAACCCTAAACATACAGCCAGAGCTGGAATGGTTTAGATCAAAGCATATTCATGTGTTAGAATGGTCCAAAGTCTAGACCTAAATCCAATTGAGAATCTGTGGCAAGACTTGACAATTGCTGTTCACAGACGCTCTCCATCCAATCTGATAGAGCTTGAGATATTTTGCAAAGAAGAATGGGCAAAAATGTCCTCTCTAGATGTGCAAAGCTGGTAGAGACTTCCCCAAAAAGACTTGCAGCTGTAATTGCAGGGAAAGGAGGTTCTACAAAGTATTGACTCAGGGGAGCTGAATACAAATGCACCCCACACTTTTCACATATTTATTTGTAAAACATTTTGAAAACCATTTATCATTTTCCTTCCACTTCAAAATTATGTGTGTAGCCATGCCCCCGTAGGGGCTGCTGTGTGTAGTGGTTCACCTGTCACCCTGCTCAGACAATCACACTCTTCCTCACATCTGGAGTCAATAGAAAAAGCCGGTACATAGTTTTTTGTTTTATTTGGGGAATTCAATTTGGATAGGGTAAGGGGAATTATGGACTGCCCAGTAAAATGAGCATTTCCTGAATGGGACAATGTATATACGCTCCTGTATATACTACTCACTTTTCTTCCAGCACAATTTTGCCCACAGTTAACTCCTCTTCCTCCAACAAAATCTTCTCCGGCCTACCTAGCACATGGTGAGGCCTGCCTGGCTCTGGACAGGCCTCCGTGAACCGCCCATTATAGGCAGGGACCTCAGGCCCCCTATTGTGTAGCAAAAAGTGGAAGTGTGCTAGCTAGCCTTGGTGGAATACTGCTCCCAGTCCCTCCCTCTTCATGCCCTGCCAGCCCTCCTGCAATGACCCAACTCCATTGCCCAGTGACACCACAGTCTCTGTCGGCTCTTGTAGCCTTCTCAGACTGTCTCTCACCCCAATCTGCTCCCCTTGAGTTTGTTGAGGGGTCCCTTCCACTTCCAAGCCTCCAGACCCAAGGCCACCCCCCAGACTGGGGGCTCTCTCCTGGCCTCTGCAACTAGTGCTCCATCTCCCAGTTCTTCCACCTGAACTCTCCTCCCTGACTGGGTTGACCCCAGGTAGTTGAGGAGGCCTGCCCCCTGCTAATCCAGGTCCAAACACCCCAGGCAGTTCCACCCCTATTCCCCACCCTCTCTTCCAGAACCCTCTAGAAGCAAAGGGGAGGTAACCAAGAGGTGTCACCGCCCGTGAGTCACCAACCACTACCCGAGCCACTCCCAGCCCAGAATCAAAATACACAGGCCTAACCAGCCTCAATTTACCTAACCTCTTCAAAAACCTTCTTTAAGCACCTACCTAAGGTAGAGAGCGCTATATGTGCCACTTTGCGTTGGTCTATCACATGAACTCCCAATAAAATACATTTACATTTTATTTATTTTTTTATTCTGTATTTTTATTTATTTTTTTTCTTTTTAAGACTGTGTTAATTGAACGCAAAGAAAAATATAAGGAAGAAATCTTTGCAGAACAGAAGAAGTGATGCATACTTGAAGAGCAAGAGGAGTTTAACAGTTATTCGTGGCATATAGCCTAGTCCATGCTCTGGCTGCCTCTATAGCTTGGGCTTCATTTGTCTTCCACTGCTCAGCTACATCGTTTGCTAATGGATCGTCTGGATTGGGTGCGCTTAACAAAGCTTGAATTGATAGAAGCACTGTACGGATCTGCAGAGCTGGAGACAATTTATCTTTCAATATATCTAAACATATTCTTCCCAACTTGTCTACATTCGGATGATAGATTTTGGTCATGAAACGTACTTTAGGAGCTGCCATTGGGTACTCTTCAGGAAGGAATAGTTCAAGTTTAAATGTTCCTCCTTCAAATGGTGAATCCTGTGGACCTGCAATTACAACATGGAAATACCGTGCATTGCTGTCATCTGGTTCAGCTTTTATTCCAGGTACTGGTTCTGCCATTAAGCGCTGGGTTACCTTGACCATCCTGCGGGGAAGCCCGGCCATCTTATCTTATAGTGAATGCAGCCTCGACTCTCTCTGCGTGCCGCCGGATCCTCCTGTACACATTTACATTTTTGGTTGTAACATGACAAAATGTGGAAAATTTCATGGGCTATGAATACTTTTTCAAGGCATTATATGCCTCTAAACTCCTGAAAAAGTCATAGTGTGCATGGGAACATTGGCTAACATGGAGGGGAGTTTCCAGGCAGAAAAAAATAAGAGCTCAAAAAAGCTCAAAAGCCTGTAGGAGCCGCTTCTTTGAGCTGTAGTGTGCATGAGCCCTAAGGGTTTCTATCACTGAGCATTCACTGTATAGTGATCTTTATTAAAGTAGAACTAAAGGCAAAACTTTTCTCATTTTGGATAAAATAAGGGAGGGGTTTACCATCTGTGTCCCATTGGGGAGATTTCCATTCACGTCCTGTTTGGAAAAAAATCAAGTTTTTGAGTTAAAAAATAAGACAATAGTAAAGTTAGCCCAATTATTTTTCATATTGTGAAAGATAATGTTACGCCGAGTAAATTGATGCCCAACATGCCATGCTTCAAAATTGTGCCCGCTCGTGGAATGGCGACAAACTTTGGCACTTAAAAATCTCCACCGGCGACATTTAAAAATTTCTACAGGTTACCAGTTTTGAGTTACAGAGAAGGTCTAGTGCTAGCATTATTGCTCTCACTCTAACAATCGCGGCAATACCTTACATGTGTGGTTTGAACACTGTTTTCATATGTGGGCGGGACTTGCGTATGCGTTCGCCTCTGCACGCGAGCTTGGTGGGACGGAGTGCTTTACACTTTTTTTTTCTCTTATTTATTTTACTTTTTATTTTTACACTGTCCATTAAAAAAAAAAAATGTGATCACTTTTATTTCTATTACAAGAAATGTAAACATTCCTTAAAAAAAAATAAAAAGCATGCCAGGACCTCTTGAATATGAGATTGGGGGTCAATAAAAAAACACACTAAAATGCAATAATAAAAAAAAAAATTAAAAAAACAAAATAAAATGACATTTAAAAAAAAAAATCTCCTTTAAGAGCTATGGGCGGAAATGACGTCGCTTCCGCCTTGCAATGCTATGGAGCCGAGTGGGCAGCATCTTCCGCTCACTCGGCTCACAGGCATTGTGGCGAGCGAATCGGATAGTCTTCGCTGCTACCGGCGGGTCCGGTAAGTAGCGGAGATGACCGAAACGTCCCACCGATAAAAGTGATCTTGCGGCGGCACTGATATGCGGCAATAATGGGCACTGATATGTGGCAACGATGGCCACTGATAGGTGGCACTGATATGCGGCAATGATGGGCACTGATATGTGGCAATAATGGACACTGATAGGCAGCAATGATGGGCACTGACAGGTAGCACTGATATGTGGAAGTGATGGGCACTGATAGGCAGCACTGATGTGCAGTAATGATGGGCACTGATAGGCGGCAATGATGGACACTGATAGGCGGCACTGATATGCCGCAATAATGGGCACTGATAAGCGGCAATGATGGGCACTGATAGGCAGCCCTGATATGTGGAAATGATGGGCACTGATAGGCAGAACTGATGTGTAGCAATGATGGACACTGATAGGCGGCAATGATGGGCACTGATAGGCCGCACTGGTAGGCGGCACTGATGGGAACTGATAGGTGGCAATGATGGGCACTGATAGGCAGCAATGATGGGCACTGATAGGTGGCACTGACAGGCATTACTGATAAGGAAGGGGGGGAACTGATATAAGGGGACTGTGAGCTAATGGTGGTCTCTAAGGGGGGTGCAGCTGATCTAATGGTTGATCACTAACCATTAGATTAGCAGTCATTGACTATGGAATAAAAAAAAAAGATTAGCAGTCATTACCCCCTCTTAGAGACCCCCATTAGCTCACAGTCCCCTTATATCAGTGCCCCCCATCCTTATAAACCTCCAGAGATCAGAAAGACCCCCTTTATATCAGCGCCCCCTGCCCTCTTTAACACATCCATTCAGATTGGCTTACCAGCGGGACCCGAGAGCTACTGCAACCAAGGAGGGAAGTGTGAGAGCCGAACTTGGACAGCAACCAATGACTGCAAAGGAGATAAGCAAGGTGGCAGCGGGGGGTGAGAGAGGCACCGGGCGGAAGAGGCAGAGAGGCACAGTCTGGACTGTCCAGGGCAATACTGGTCAGGTGGCAACCTTATCTAGGGACAAAATCGGGGACAGACTTGGTCCAGGGACATTGTTCCCAATATGGGGACTGTCCCTGGAAACCGGGGACATCTGGTCACCCTAATTTACAGATCAACTTCTGTTCAACCGCCCTGTTGGTATTTTCTATCAATAGCCTGCTGATCAGTGTGTTCCGTGGTGGAGCCTCTCTGCTCTCAGAATACAATGACACAGCGGGGATTCCCCCATCCACCTTGAATGTGTGCATGGGGGGTATCAGGTCCTATTTTTTTTTTTTGGTCAACCCACTATTTTGAAGGATCATTCGTCCAATAATCTCATCATGTGTACCAGGCATTACTCTAAACCACTAAGAGGAGTTACAAGATTCTCAGTAACATGTAGCATTTCCACCTTTTCTGCAAGTCATTGTTCAGTGGGTTTCACATTTCACCTCCAAACTTTTCCTATTGTAAAGGGACTACGGTATCTGCAAAGGAGCTTACAGTTACCTCTCCCCTACCCATACCGCCAAAATCAGTTTCATTGAAGGAAAATAGTTTTCTTAAGGCTGCTGGAAACTGACACTTCCAGGAATGTCGATCTTCTTTGTCCCCGCTGCAATCCGTGGCTCCTCCACGCCACTACAGGAAGTAGCAGTAGCCTTATAAATGCCTTTTTTAAGTTTAATGCATCGATACAGGAGAAGCAAGGCCATAACACTGCTTTATAATGGGTGCTCTGAAAAGTAAAGGGGTCTTTTAAATCTGGGGTTGCCAACCCCCAGGCCGTGGACCAGTGCCAGTCCGTGGCCTGTCTGCAGCCAGGCCGCAAAGGCTGCACTGTGAGGGCGAGCAAAGAGATGACATCATCTCTCACTGCTCCCGCCCCACATCACTGCTGTTCCTCCCTCACTCTAGGTTAGGATGGAACCCAGCAATGGCGCATGTGCCGGTTTCCCCGCTCGGGCACTGTAGCACTGGAGACAGGTTCTTAGAAGAGCCTTTCACAGCAGAAAAAAAAAACCCTTACATGTTGTGGCAAGTGACACGCTGCATTTGGTTGCAGGTGATGTAGCTAGTGACATGCTGCATCAGGTGGCAGGCGGCAGTGGCAAGTGACATGCTGCATTTGGTGGCAGTTGACGGTGGCAAGTGACATGCTGCATCTGGTGGCAGGCGATGGTGGCACGTGACATGCTGCATCTGGTGGCAGGCGATGGTGGCAAGTGACACGCTGCATTTGGTGGCAGGCGACGGTGGCATGTGACATGCTGTACCTGGTGGCAGGTGATGTAGCAAATGCTATGCTGCATCTGGTGGCAGGCGACGTGGCAAGTGACACACTGCATCTGGTGGCAGTTGATGGTGGCAAGTAACTTGTTGCATTTGGTGGCAGGTGACAGTGGAAAGTAACACACTGCATCTGGTGGCAGGCAAAGGTGGCACAACACACTCTGCATCTGGTGGCAGGCAATGGTGGCAAGTGACAAGCTGCATCTGGTGGCAGGTGACGTGGCAAGTGACACGCTGCATCTGGTGGCAGGGGAGGTAGCAAGTAACATGCTGCATCTGGTGGCAGGCAATGATGGCAAGTAACATGCTGCATCTGGCAGCAAGTGACAGTGGCAAGTGACATGCTGCATCAGGTGGCAGACGACGGTGGCAAGTGACATGCTGCATCTGATGCATCCACACATTTGAGGTATTGCCGCGATTGTTAGAGCAATAATTCTAGCAAAATAAATCCTCTGTAACTCTAAACTGGTAACCTGTAAAAGTTTTAAAGCATCGCCTATGGAGATTTTTAACCACCAAAGTTTGTCGCCATTCCACAAGCATGCACCATTTTGAAAGGTGACATGTCAGGTATCTATTTACTCGCCGTAACATCATATTTTACATTATACAAAAAAATTGGCTTTTTTTCAAAAAAATTGCATTTGAAATACCGCTTCGCAAATACAATGTGACATAAAATATTGCAATAAATGCCATTTTATTCTCTAGGGCTATTTCTCTCGCTGTCTTGCAAAACTAGCAGAATTAAGCCTCTGTGCATGCAATGCCATATGTGGCCAGAGGTGTGGGGGCACTGGTGAGCCTAGGAGACCCTCAGAAGCATTTGGAAATACCAAAAGTGTAAACAGTACCGTGTGTTTCCAAGGGTCTCTGAGGCTCACCAGCTCCACCACATCTCTGGCCACATACGGTATTGCATACACCAGGCATCCCCGGACCTCTGGCCACATACAGTACTACATTGACAAGCAGTGCTGTGGAACAAATTATCGGAGTTTCCATTGTTTCCTATGGGGAAACTTTGACATATGAGTGATTTGGATAACAAGCATTCCCCTTGAACGGATTATGCTCGTAATCCAAGGTTCCACTGTATAATGTTTGAGGGATCTAAGTCATTTTCTAGCAAAAAAATACAAATTTAAGCTTGTAAACAATAAGTGTCAGAAAAAGGCTTGGTCCTTAACTGGTTTTAAGTCGGTCGTTAGATAGAGTGGGAGCAGCAACACATGGATCGAAATTCATCCAAATTTTAATCCGTATATGTCCTCCATGTTATGGTGAAAAGGAGAGCGGGAGGTGTTCTGTAGCCCTGTCTAGGGATGCCGCCAATGCTTTTCCATAGATATAGTACAGCGAGTAAGCGTTGTAGTTCAATATCATTGGAATAAGTATGCTGAGGTTTGTACATGTCTGTAAGGGCTTGTTCACATGTGCAGCAGCCGTTGCCAAAGCGGCTCGCTTTTTAGAGGGTTTTCCCCAATAAGTGCCACACCACTGCACTGCAGTTGCATAGATTGCATGTGGCTGAGACGCATCTCCATAAACTTAACATAATCCTTTATATTTTACAAAAAGGTGGGTATTATATTGTGTTCACTATAATTCATTAAAGTGTATTTTTTTCAAAACATTTATGTTTGAAGAACATATCATGTGACAAAAAATTGCAACACCCACCATTTTATTTTTCATAGTCTCTGCATGAAAAAGCCAAATTTTACATGTAGGAGAGAAATGGGGGTTAAAGTGGTTGTAATGTCCCTAATATTTACCTGAGCCTCATCTCTCTCCAGCAATGTCCACGAGTGCCTCAGCCATCCAAGACCCTCCTCCTGATTGGCTGAGACACAGCAGCCGCACCATTGGCTCCTGCTGCTGTCAATCAAAGTCAGTTAGCCAATCAGGGGAGAGAGGGGGTGGAATCAGGTTGAGGCTTCGTGCCTGAATGGATACAGGGAGCTGTGACTTGGCTCCGGTGCCCCCATAGCAAGCTGCTTGCTGTGGGGGCACTCACCAGAGGGAAGGACCAGGAGAGCCAAAGAGAAACCCGAGAAGAGGAGGATCCGGGCTGCTCTGTACAAATCCAAAGGTAAGTATAATATGTTTGTTATTTAAAAATTAATGAGACTTTACAATCACTTTAATGTACGGTAGTTTGCTGCCGTTCCATGGGTTCTGAATTGAGAGATGCTTGGTTTCTATTTACTTGGCCTAACATAATCCTTTATATTATACACAAAAAAGTGGGTATTATATTGTGTTCACTAAAATTCATTAAAGTATACATTTTCCAAAACATTTATGTTTGAAAAACCGCTGCGCAAATATTGTGTGACAAAAAAATTGCAACACCCACCATTTTTATTCTCCATGGTCTCTGCTTCAATAATATATAATAGTTGGGAGTTTTAAGTATTTTTTTTAGTAAAAAAAGCTGAATTTTACTTGTAAGAAAGTAGACGTGCTCTGTTGAAAAATTCATTCATTTTCGCTTTCATTTCATTAGTTTTTTTTATTTTTCGTTATGATCGAAATGTGTTATTTTGAATAAATTTGTAAATTTGAAAATTCATAAATTCAAAAATTTGAAAATTTGTTAATTCCTTAACCAGTTGCCGACCACCCCATCGGAGCTTGACGGCGGCAACTTGGTTCGATATCGCAAATCGCCGACTGCGAGATCAAGCACTGTGAGCCTAAGGCGCGCTCGCACGCTCACTGTGTTCCGGGGGGGGCAGGGAGAGTGTAGGGCGGACTCGATATCCGACGGCTACTCACGATTGTCCCGCCGGAGTGACAGAACGGGGATCTGTGTATGTAAACACGGATCTCCGTTCTAACAGAGAGGGAAGGGATGTGATCGTATACTCCCTGTGTATGGAAGCCGTGATCACTCCCCTCCCCCTGCCAGCCCAGCCCCCATACAGTTAGAAATCACTGAGGGAACACAGTTAACCCCTTAGAGCGCCCCCTGTAGTTTAACCCCTTCACTGCCAATGACATTTACACAGTAATCAGTGCATTTTCATAGCACTGATTGCTGTATAAATGCCATTGGTCCCAAAAAAAGTGTCGAAATGGTCCGACATGTCCGCTGCAATATCACAGTACCGTTAAAAATCGCAGATCGCCACCAATACTAGTAAAAAAAATTTTAAAAAACCCCATAAATGAGTTCTCATCATTTGTAAATGCGGCAACTTATGTGCAAACCAATCAATAAATGCCGATTGCGATTTTTTTATGAGGAAGAATATAAATCAGACAGAACTGATGAAAAATTTGTTTTTTTAGATTTTTTTTTTGGATTTGCATTTTAGCAAAAAGTAAGAAATATTGTTTTTTTTTTTGCAAAATTGTCGCTCTTCTTTTGTTTATAGAGGTAATCAGAAATGATGCAGAGGTGATCAAATACCACCAAAAGAAAGCTCTATTTGTGTGAAAAAAGGACGCAAATTTAAATTGGGTACAACATCGCACGACCGCGCAATTGTCAGTTAAGCGGCGCAGTGCCAAATCGCAAAAAGAGCTCTGGTCATAGAGTGGGAAATCCTTCCAGAGCTGAAGTGGTTAATTTGCAAATTCGAAAATCAGAATGAAAATCCGAAAATTCAAAAGAACGAAAATTCGTAAAATAAGATCGAAAATTTGAAAACCCGGAAATTCAAAATAATAACTATCTAATAATAATAACTATTACTAACTGTTAAATTATAGGTATTGGAATTTTCTTTCAAATTTGGCTGTTAGTGAACGTAATAAATATGAATTTATCCAAAGTTACAAATTATCTAAAATAACGAATGCCGCATCTAAACAAATGGAAGGTAACAAATTAATAATAATAAATAATAAATAATAATAATAATAAAAAAAAATGATTGCCCTCAGGATTCCTGCTATGCAAGGTATGCAGCTGTACTTGCATTTATTTCAGTTCAAACAAGCAAGTAAGCTGGAATTTCCTTTTATTGGACAGCACAAAAGAAGATGGTGGTTTAAGGCATTGGAAAAACATTTACATCTCTTTTGTGCGTGGCGTGCATCCTCGCGTTCTCCTTTGTCCTCTTCTCTTATTTTACATTCTATCTTTTCCTCTGATCTTTCTCCCAGTTGTTGCTTTCCTACGCTTTCCAATTTGCCACTTTCTCATTTCATTTCAATCTGTTCCACTGCTGTGATATATAATTACGCCTTGCTTAGAGTGCACATAAATGGAAAATAAAGTAGTAGATATAAACAGCTACTTTACAACCCAGCAGGCTGAGGATCACTCGTGGATCTGGGAAAAAAAAAATTACACATTTCAATAGAGGGAGAAGTGGTCATTCACAGAAAGATGGCTCACTCAGAACCAGGGTACGTGCTCAATAGACCTCCACGGGTCTAATGGAAATATCCAAAACCCAAACCCAACCAGAAACAAAGAGTGGGTACAGGAATTCCTGCACTGGAACCAGACCTAGATGAAAGGTAAGATAATCATCTGCAGATTACCCCCCTATTCCAGTGGCATATTTTGGTTGTGTGCTGCCCTAGGCAACACTAAAATCGCCCCCCCCCCACCATCCTGTGTCGGGTGACCCAGGCTGGGTGCAGTGTCCTATGAGGTGGGGGCAGGGTGTATAGTGAGGGGTGCAGTGTCCTATGAGGTGGGGGCAGGGTGTATAGTGAGGGGTGCAGTGTCCTATGAGGTGGGGGCAGGGTGTATAGTGAGGGATGCAGTGTTACGGGGGTGGAGTATCTTGTGACGTAGGGAGTGATATGTGGGACGGGGGTGGAGTATCCTGTGACGTGGGG
>BLSH010164238.1:900042-917569 GCA_018402905.1 Glandirana rugosa | reverse complement strand
ATGGGGTAGGGGCAGGGTGTATAGTGTGGGGTGCAGTGTTCTATGGGGTAGGGGCAGGGTGTATAGTGTGGGGTGCAGTGTTCTATGGGGTTGGGCAGGGTGTATAGTGTGGGGTGCAGTGTTCTATGAGGTGGGGGCAGGGTGTATAGTGTGGGGTGCAGTGTTCTATGGGGTTGGGCAGGGTGTATAGTGTGGGGTGCAGTGTTTTATGGGGTAGGGGCAGGGTGTATAGTGTGGGGTGCAGTGTTCTATGGGTTTGGGCACGCTGTATAGTGTGGGGTGCAGGGTCCTGTAAAGTAGATCAGTATGGGGTGAGGGGTGCAGGGTAGATGGGAGGGGCAGGACGAAGTGAGGGCGACAGAGGACAGTGTCGGGGGGGGACCCTGATAGCCTGGCACGGTCAGAGGGAATGCGGATCAGAATTCTCTGTATTAGTCAGAGTCGGGCAGAGAGGGGGGTAGCTGGTACTCACAATTTGGGCAGCAGCGTAGCTGGTCTCTTCTTGTATCACATATGCTTGGCTGGGGGGGTGAGTCGACACCGCGAGGGACGGACCCGGGGAGCGGTACAAACAGGAGGGATCCACGGACACCGCCCTACCCCAACAAAGAGCTACTGAGAATGATGATCATCCCCCTTTCTGACTCAGTGAATGTGACTGAACAAAGTATGGCAGAGTTACTCAAGGTTCTTCATCATAAAATTAAAAGCAACTAGAAAGAGATTTGTAAAGGCTATTAGCACCCTAAACATACCCAGGCACAAACGAAGGGGAGCATTGGTGCAACTGACGAAACAAAAACAAAAAAAATGGGCAAGGATTGCTAGATGAATTAAGGGAGTATTTTTAGCAATTAGGAAAAGTCACTGTGATATACACACTCAGTCTGCTGCTTCTGCTGGCTCTTCCTGGTGTTCCCCTGTTTGTATGAATAAAGCATATCCCTCTATAGTGTGTACTTGTCTCAATCCAAAGCACTAAGTGTCATTTCTGTCTCCTGCCTCCTTCCTTGTTATCTGCATGAGTCACTTCTGACAAGATTTCCCCGACACCAAGATATAAAAAAGTGACGGGGGAGGGAGCTTCAGCACGCAGCCTATGATTGACAGTCTCAGCTCGGTTCCTGTGTGCTGTGTGAAGGGGGTTTGTCCCTTCCCTCCAATCAGCTCTCACCGAGCTCTGCAGAGTGTAACTTGAGCTGCCACCCCCTGCTTTTTGGAAGCTCAGACAAGCTGTATAAATTCTGCACTCTGAACGGAAAAGAACACTGCAGATAAACAAGTACAACTTATGCAGGAGGATTAGTTTCATCTGTGTGTATCACCTGAGGCCAGACATTTCATTGGGTATATGTAAGGGTTTACAACCACTTTAAGACTGTCAACCTCAAGAGAATGCTGTTAGGCTATTTTCTCTCCAGGTTTAATGTGTGAATCAGGAAAGCACTCCATCATGGCCACTGGGTGGAGGTGACGATCATAAATATTTCCTTTAAGCGTCATCTTCATCTAGTGGCCATAATTGGGTATTTTCATAGTAACACATTCAACCTAGAGAGAAAACAGCGCATACAGTTTCCCCGAATGAATAGCTTTGCAATTTTTTTTTTAGAAATACACCCTTAAGATTTCTCTAAAGTTCCCTTTCAGGCATTGTATCTCTAGAGGAAGCTTCTGGCAAAACCGTCTCTCCGACATAGGGGTAGTAGCCACTGATATGACTCATTTACTTGTATGTGTACATTTTACCTTGAGCTACTGAGCTCTATACGCTACAGGCTTTCTTTCTCAACAAGAGGTAAGGAGAAACTGGAAGGGATCGAAAGGATACTAAGGCCCCATTCCGATTAGTCTTTCAGGTGGACCCGATCCGATGGTTTATTCAACCCATATGGACTGGTGGGTGTAAATGGACTTGTGTCCGTACACCGTCCTACCTCCTTTCCAGTCCACTAAAAATAAACAGAAGAGAATCCGTCTCCCTCTGTCTAGGTGGATCGGATTGGAGGACAGCGGAGTTCATTTTCACCCACAGAGCAGATTAGGCTCAATCTGTTTTAGAAGAAACTGAGTGGACACGGAACTGTTTTCTGCGCGCTCTGCTCTGATCAGCAGGGGATCAGCGTACAGATCCCCTGCTGAGCAGAACATAATCTGCCCGTCTAAAAAAGGACTAAAACTTCACCTGCTACCTTGATATGGGAAAAAATATTAATATTTCATATTATTCTGTTTATAAAAGTTGTTTTATTTTTTACTCCTGGCCGTAATAAGTAACAAAAGTATGTACAAACTATTATACATTTCCTTTGAGCTTCCTCCCTCATGTCAAAGCTTAGGGCTCCTGTGCAGTAGCACTGTCAAAACATGCAATGTGCCCCTTTCTCTGTCTATAGTGTTGGCCTCCATTTATCCCACAATGAACTTTACGCAATAAAAAAAAAATAAATAAAACTTTACTCAAGCAAGGAAGACACAACACACCCAAAATGACCTTCAACTTATCCTCAGGGACGGGTCATTGCAACCTCATTACCAATACATTTAATTAATATCACTTGTCACACAGTAATAGGTCCACACTCAATGTCATCTCCGTTTGTACACATTGTAATAGATTCCAGTCTGACATGCCTGTACGAGCAAGGACATGCATTTTACAAGCAGTCAGTCCAATAAAAAATAAGCAGTCCGGTTATTATAAATTAGATCAGTTAATCATCAGTAGTAAGTAACTGACAAAATGAGCATCTAACAGGTCACACCAAAGTTCTATTACTCCAACTAACATTACACAGTGGCCTTTTATGAACACGTAATCTTCTATCACTATTAAAGGGTCAGTTCCCCCAAAGTTATATTTTATTGTTTCTGTGGTGAAGGCAAAAAAACAACTGACAATCTTTTATACCTTTTGGATAAGTTGATGACCTCTGCCTGGGTTTCTGGTTCTTCACCTCTGTCATGGTCAGTACGAGTGGTCCTGTTTCACAATGGTTTGTTTTATTATCTATTTTAGGTATACAGCAATGTTTCTGAACTTTATAACCCCAGGGGAACCCCTGAATTGATGTTCAGGTCTCAGGGAACCTTTACAAAAAACAATTCATCAAAGGTCAATGACAAGAATGCCTATTACATGTTGGTCAGAACTCAGAAGCAGTGGCGGCCCGTCTATAGAGGGCCCATGGGCGCCGCCCCCCTTAATCCATGCATCCAGTCCCCTAATCTACATGCAGGGATCCGGACGCATGGATTCCAATGTGCTTTTATTTTTTTAAGTACATGATTAGAGCCTGAGGTTCTAATTGGCTTAAAAAAGGGGTGGGCTTGGGGAGCAAAGCACTACGCACTGAGCCCACCCAGTGTGTGTGACAATAGCAAATTAATATTCACTATTGTCTTCCTGATTCTCCTCCCGGCCAATCAGGAAGCAACTCCTGAGACTTGACTGGTCGGGAGTCTTAGGACTCCTGGCCAATTGGGTCAAGGTCTCAGGACCCACTTTCTATTCAGCCGGGAGGAGATGCATTGGCCCCCATTGGCGAGGAGCAGCAGCCAGGATCCTTCTCTGCCTGCCACCGGTCCCAGATCTGCCTCACACCCATCATTAGGCTGTGGCTGCCCTGTGTGTTGGCCCGTGCCCCCTCTGCATCTGTCCCTCTCGGCTCTCAGTCTTCTCATTGGCTGGCAGGATGAAGGTCGGGATCGCAGTGCTGATCACCAAATTCATAAGGTAAGGAGGCCCCTGCTTATCTACCTATCATGGGGGGGGTGGGGATGTCATTGGTTTGCGCTCCCCTGCCCCCCTCACCCCCAAATCTATGAGCACCAGCCACCACTGGTCAGAAGGAAGAATTTCCCCTTTACAGTGGTTGTCAGAATACCACTCTTTCCAACAGTTAAAAAGATCATTGATTTCGGGCCACTGGCTCTGCCAAGTAGAGGTAAATCTGGAATTATTAAGACATGCCAGGGAGGTCAATTACCCACAGCTCGAGGAACCCTTAGCAACCATTAGAAGAACCCTAAGGTTCCACGGAACCCTGGCTGAGAAATGCTGGTATAGAGAATATAACAGGAGGAGCTGAAACACACAAAGGTGAGCAGGACAACACCAAACATTGGTGGAAGTTCTTGTTGTTAGGGTAGCCAAGACATGTTCAAAATCATGGACTGAGTCAGAGAACCACCAATACTACTAAAATATAACATTTAGGAGGACTGATCTTTTAAAATCAAGAACAAAGTGCAAAGATCATTAACCCATAGCAATCAGATGAAATTTCCATTGATTTAATTTCTCTAAATGAAGACAAGGTGACAGTGGATTGGTAGCTATAGATTAAGGTGGCCAAAGGCCTGGAATAATGATGTGCAATCAAAAAAAGTTGCAACAATTGTTTCACCAGACCTAAAAGATACCTTCCAACTTTTTGAGATGGGAATGAGGGATGCCTATTAGCAAAAGAATGTAGGCATAGGACACACCACCTGCCACGCCCCCTTAAAGGAGAATTATACACAAAATGATTAGCTAAGCCCCCGACTGCTTTTTTTTTTACCACTACTATTCCTTTATACTGTATTTTGAAATTTACAAATGCAGCAATTTAGAAAATGGGTGAAAGGTTTATCACTGGGAAACATTTTTTGAAAGATAAAACGTGCATTATATATACAACTATATAGATCAGACCAAAATGAGACACAAATGAGGAGGAAAGAGGGACAGTCTCTCTAAATCAGTTGGGAGTTTTGTTAAAAAGATTCAGACTGATCCATCATAAATACAATTGGTTAGTTGTATCTACTACCAGTGATGTCCAACCATGGACGAAATTGCCCATCAGGACTTTTCCTCAAGCATATTTTGTGCTCATACATGCACATTTGTTGTTGAGAAGACCATGGCAATCCGAAATTCTGAAGTCTCTCTAAGCGCTATTATCTGTGGCCAAGGTCATCTGCTGCAGAACTTCATTCACCATGTAAAAACAGGTGCATGAAAGTCAAGATCAAGTCTTAAAACATAAAGAGGAGAACATCAAAATAGGAAAAAAAATATCCCAGCACAAAAGGTTTGCTCTAGGTATGCCTGCAAATATTTTGTACACATTTTTCTAGTTATTACTTGTTAAAGGTTTGCTTTTGGTGGTTTAAAATTAATTCAAGGACATAATTTTAGCTTTAACAGACAGTATGACTGTTATAACTGTTATGAGGCCCAGAAGCAGATATCTGTTTGTTTGCAGGTAGGAAAAGCAAATGCTTTTGAACAAAACAAGAACAAATGGTAACCTCTGCATGATGGTTATGAAAGTAATTCATATTGTGTATCACTAGATGAATTTAAAGTGTTACTAGACCCACAACAGTAAAATAAGTCTGTATATGCAGTAAAGCATGCTTGTCATACTCACTTTGGAACCTAAGGGGTTAATCCTCTGCACTGTGTAAAAAGGCTGTTTTATCCTGTTCCCAATCCATTTTCTAATGGATTCTGAAGGAGGCACTCTGCACATGCTAAGTTTGGTGTGTATTGCTAAAGAGGTTTTATTTTCTGGGAGGGTGCATGTGATCAGCACAGGGCCAATCAGCACTGTCCGGACAGAGGGTCCTGGGTTTTGCAGCCTCATAGGACAGTCAGGGGAGAATGAAAACTCCTCCTACAAGCTTTAACCAGTTACTCATAGAAGTCATAAGACTGCTATATACTGCTGATGAGAAAAAAGTATTTAGCAGTTTATATTTACAAAAATAATTGCATTTGCACGTTCTGTGTGAGACCAGATATAGTGAATGCAGGGTCCTATGCTTAGTAACACTTTAAAAATGAAGATTTGGGAGACAGGTGGTCTCTTAATGGGGCTCTATAACACATAGTTACGACCTTGTATTTATTATTGTCAGTTCACAAAAGCCATTAAAGCGGACCTTCCCACCCTCCCCCAAACACAAAAATACATAGTGCATGCATCTCTGCATGCACATGCATAAACATGAAGTCAATTTTTTTAATTAAACAGTTTTTCTTAAAATACTTACCTTTTTCCAGGCACTTCTGGGTTCCCCTGTGGCACTAGTCGATGCAGCCTCGCACAGGTGCACCCTGGGGATACCACATCACCAATACCTTCCCAGGCGATCTTGTCTGATCTGGGGCAAGATCTGGGGTGACATGTTACTGAACAGTAAGCCGTCTAAGATCATCTCTGCCAAATATGCCAGATCTTTTATGGCTCATGTGCCGTACGTTCAACAGCATGCCCATATCTTGTACTGTGCATGAGCCAGATCTGGTGTGATGTCATTGGCCTGTTGACACAAAACAAGGAAAAAGAAGTCGGCCAGCAATGACATCAGTTTGCAAAATGGTGACATGAAATGCAGAGACCAACGAGGGAGGACCTATTGGAAATGGGGCAACCCGATAAAGACAAGCATTCATGTGAATTAATTGGTTTCTCTGAATACATTTATCATCATAAAGTAAGACATCAAGCTATATCATACTGGTGTACATCAAGTATAACCCTTGAAAAACTTTAGACGTGTTCCAGAGGAAGGAAAATACCCTTGTGAATATGTGGCAAATTTTGCCTTCCAGCAGACAATATTCCTTCCTGATCCACAAAAGTAATCAGATCAATGTACGTGATATTATTTCTAGGTGTATCACCCAATCTAAATTCCATTATTGGCTTTGCCATCTGTGCCTCACTTGGCAAGACATTTCACCACATAACTACATCTACAATAAGAAATCCTTCCCACACTAATGGGGTTATTCTAAAACTAACCGATGTCTCCTTGTGCTTTGTGCAACCCCTGCTATAGAAAGTTCAAAAGAGAATAACTTTTGTATTGACCTTGGATACCATTATAAATATGATATTGATATACTGTAATATAATATAATAATAATAATATTTTACCACTTGACTTTTGCAAATGTAATTTTTCTAACCTTTCATTGTGAATTACACCATCAATTCTCTTAATGTATTATTATCATGTTTTGTATGCACAGTATTGGCTTTTTTTTATTTGCAACAAAGTTGTTAACAAAAAGGTTTCTTAAGGCTGTATTTTTCCAGCATTGCCTGTGGTTCCTCTACTTCCCTGTAGCAATTTAATGGTACTCCCTCAACGTCATCCCACAATGGATTACTAGATGCCTAAATGGCACCACATTGGAGGTTGGGGTACTTGTACAAATAGTGACTTTCAAAAAGTCATCATTTGCATAAGGGGCACACAACTTGAGGTCAATACATATTGAACTGCCCAAATATACTAAACATATAAACAATATATAACTCACAGAAACACTTTAGAACTTGCATGGTCATACCCATCCTCTCTCCTAACCCTCCCGGTCAACTCAACAGAATGTGGAGTCATCTGTTGATTTACAGAATATCGTATGCATATCCAATACATGTGCCTTGTTATCATTAATAAAGCTTGTGGCATCACTATAAACCAGGTCCACCAACTCTCATGTAATCTCTGTCCCTCAGGCAGTGAATGGAGTAGAACATTTAGGTCAGGGCTGTCCAACCTTTTGACCTTCCTGGGCCACATTGGAAGAAGAGGAATTGTCTTGGACCACACATAAAATACATTATTAACAATAAGGATAGCTGATGAGCAGAAAAAGTCAGGCAGATCACAAGCTAACGATCACTGATATAGATAATAAACCTATCTAATAAAATAAGACTTTATTCACTTTTTTAATATTTTATTATAAAAGTAAAGGAGAACAACAGAAAACGAGTGCGATATTTGACACTGTTTTTGATAAACTAACACATTAATATCTGGTTTGATGGCTGTAGTAGTAATTCCCAATGAATTCTCAAGGTGCTCGTCAGATATTTTGGTTCTAATTTTGCCCTTTTTGTGCTTAATCCTTGAAAATAGTTGCACTCAAATATATGTACAGCCGAAAACTGATGACATAAATAATGCGTGATTGTGAAGAGTGGGATGTTTTTCTTTGGGAATATAAAACTTATAAAAGTCTAGTAAAGAGACACTGTCAAATTATTCTTCGGTCACATATGTTCGCTAAGTGTAAATGCATTTTTATTAAAAAATCCCCCCAAAAAATCAACAATTTTTAGGTAAGCTTACAATTTTATGTTGGGCTACATTCATAGCCGTCTTGGGCCACAGGGTGGACAGCCTTGCTCTAGGACTCAGGGGTCTCCAAACTATGGCCCTCCAATTGTTCAGGAACTACAGTTCCCACCATGCCTATGTCTGTGAATATCAGAGTTTTACAATGCCTCGTGGGATATGTAGTTCTACAACAGCTGGAGGGCAGTCGTTTGGAGATCCCTGCCTAGGTGATTTTAAACAGAAGTGACCATGAAGAGAGGAGTTTTCACTCACATTTGAATCAATGTCAATGTTTCAGTTCAATTTGTAATGACAAAAAATGACAAAAGTTGTAGGCTATACTTTTCATTTTGATGACTACATAATTACTTTTTGGATTTTATAAATGGATTCAAAAAAACATTTTAGATGCATCTAAGTATCTGAAATTTTGTACTACCTATGTCTCTTGGAGTGCCCACCTGACCTTCCCCCTCTTCCATTTCCTTGACCCCTTTTTGTTTCTCCCTTGACCTTTCCTCTTTTACAGAATTACTGCTCTCTCTTGGGTGATATGCTGTGGAAATGTTCTTCTATGATTTATGTGCACACTTCTATATTGATGTAAAGTTTTTTCCCAGCTGCCATTAGAGACATGTTACCACTCGTTGTGCTATTGTTAGCTGTGCTGCTGTAGACTGAGTGTCCCGCTACTGCACACTCTGCTACTCTACCACAACAGGCACACATGGCCTGGAAACCGCTCTATTCTGACACTTCAAAGTGTCCATGGTCTGTTAAGACTCTTGATCTTCTTCATTTGTTCATTGAATTGTGCACAAATAACAACTATTGTTTTAATTATTTACATTGTTGGTTATCCCTTTAAATCGATAACTGAAAAACAAATCTGCTACCTGCTTACAGTTGTACCTAACCCAGCTTTTTTCGACAAGGGTTCCATTGAACCGTAGGGTTCCTCCAGAGGTTGGTAGGGGTTCCTTGAGCAGCAACTAAATAATCCTTGACAACAATAATCTTCTAGGTAAGGGGGATTCTTCCCAATGACCATCACACTAATGAATCATAAACTGTAGATATTAAAATGATTAGCAGAGGTTCCTTGAGACCAGAAAGTGAATTCAAGAGTTCCCCCATGTTAATAAGGTTGAAAACGGCTGTTCTAGACTGTGCTGACAATCTTCTATCCTTTGCCTTTAAGTAAATAAAGCCTTTCTGTACAACATAATTTCTATTTGCTGTATCAACTCTGATGAATACAAAGTATTAGGCATGGTGTGCGTGAAGATAAGTGGTTGTAATCAGCAGCTAGTACGGCAGTGGGAACCAGAATGTCTCTGAACACAATCAGATCCAAGGAAGCGTGAAGATGAAGCTTCTGCTATGTGTTGAGACCATTGATTGTGTGTGTGATGTGTGCAGTTTTGGGGAAGTTCAGGCAGCTCCATCGGTCTGCTGTATCTGCATCCTCTCCTATTGGCATTTAAGCACAGCATCCTCTCTGTAGTGGAGGATCATTGTGTGAGACTGGGTACCAGGGATGGCTTGTATGATGGGCAGATCTATACTGAGAAGAAGACAACACTACTAGAACCAGCGTGCTCTACTACATGCAAGTATCCTGTATATACAATGCCAGAACAGTTTATAGGTATCCATACATCTGAAGGGATTGTTTTATGGTCATAGCGATAACATACCTAAAATGCTTATCAATGAATGGCTCGTTGGTTCCTGTATATCTCAAAGGGTTAAGTGCGTAGCACGTGTTGCTATTAGAAAGTTGCTGCACAGCTTCCAGTAAGCAAAGCCACCCACTTCAATCAGGGAACTAACTGGGTGCCACCGCTTACTCCTCTATAGAAAATGTATAGTTGTCACTTGTCACTTACTTCCAGGGACCCTGACAGGTTGTCAAGAAAGAAAATTCCTGGATTTCAGAACTAACCAAGCATACAGAAACCACCCACCCCTTTCAACATAGTAAATTGAATTTTTATCTCTTAATGTTCTTTTGTCTTTTTACATTTATATTATACTATAACAGCAGCCTTTCAAATTCAACAGGCAATCATTAAATTCATTCATCCTTAGCCCAGGTGTATATATAGAGATTTGTAACAACACTCTTGGGAATCATTATACACAACCTGTATACCTAAACAGAAAATCACTCTTGGGGATCATTATACACAACCCTTATACCTATATATAAAAAAATATTTTTGGGGATCAATAGACACAACACATATACATACTGTATATAGAAAATCACTCTTGGGGACCAGTATACATAACCCATACCTATGTAAAAAATCACTTTTGGGGATCATTATACACACACAACTTATATACTTATATAGAAAATCACTTTTGGGGATTAGTATGCACAACCCATACCTATGTAAGAAATCACTTTTAGGAATCATTTCACACAACCCATACTTATATAGAAAATCACTCTTGGGGATCAGTATACGCAACTCATATATATATAGGAAAACACTTTTGGGGATAATTATGCACACAACTCATACTTATATAGAAAATCCCTTTTGAGGATTAGTATATACAACCTATACCTATATAGGAGATCACTATTTGGTATTATTATACACAACCCATATACTTATATAAAAAAAAAAAATCACTTTTGTAGATTGTACACAACCCATACCTATATAGAAAATCCCTTTTGGGGATCATTATACAAAACTCATATACTTAAATAGAAAATCGCTTTTGGGGATCAGCATACACAACCCATATCTACATATAAAATCACTTTTGGGGATCAGTGCACCCCTCCCCCCATATCTATAGAGAAAATCACACTTGGGGATTAGTATATACTACCCATACCTATATAGGAGATCACTTTTGGGGATTATAATACACAACTCATATACAGTACTTATATAAAAAAAAAATCACTTTTGGGGATTAGTATACACAACCCATACTTATATAGAAATTCACTTTTGGGGATCGTTATACAAAACTCATATACTTTTATAGAAAATCACTTTTGGGGATCAGCATACACAACCCATATCTATATAGGAAATCACTTTTGGGGATCAGTGTGCCCCTCCCCCATATCTATATAGAAAATCACTCTTGGGGATCATTATAGACAACCCATATACTTAAATAGAAAATCATATTTGGGGATCAGTATACAAAACCTATATACTTATAAAGAAAATCATTTTTGGGGATCAGTATACACCCTCATATCTAAATATGAAATTAATTTGGGAATCAGTGCAACCCCCACCCCCCATATCTATATAAAAACACTCTTGCGGATCAGTATACACTCCCCATATCTATATAGAAAATCACTCTTGGGGATAAGTACACACAACCAATTTACCTATGTAGAAAATCAATCAGCAAAAATGGTATAGAATCAAAATCTCCTACAAGAAACACACAAGTGATTGGAAAACAGATGCAACTGGCATTTAAAGTTCAGCTGATGCTTTTAGTTCTACTTCTAGGGAGCTACAGGTTGTCAATAAATCCTCATAAGTACTTATAGGAAACCTATCAGGACAGATATAAAGCTGCAATTGCTAACTTATTTTGTGGGTGCATAGTCTGTCATCCTGATCCTTTGCCAATCATCAAGTTCCCTGCTTGTCCCAGCTTAGGCATAGGAGCCCAGGAACTTGCACCTGCAAACATAGTCAGCCATCAACGCTAACTTAATTTTCAAGGTGTCATCCCTATCCTTTCATTCCTATGCAACAATCAAGTGCCCTGCTTTTCCAAGCTTAGACATAGGAGCTAAGGAACTCGCACCTGCAAACAAAGTCAGCCATTAATGCCAACTTATTTTTGAAAGTGTCATCCCTATCCTTGTATTCCTTTACAGCAATCAAATGTCCTGCTTATGCCAGGTCATGCATAGGAGACCTGGAACTTGTACCTGCAAAAAAGGCAGCTGTCTTAATTCTGTCCTTGCTAGGTACAATTACCGGGCACTACTACAGACAATGGCATCGCTTTCAGTGGGGGGTTGGCTGCACTCTGGGCTGGCTTGCAGCTGGCATGCTCCTACTTACCGATCCTTAGAACTTGCTGGGACATCTGGGGGAGAATGCCAATGAGAATGTAGAAGAAAGGGAAGAAAAGTCCACAGCAGCCAGAGAGATGCATCCTCAGCAAGGACTGGTCAGCGGTGCCCATGCTGCAATTTCCTAGCGATCATGAGCTGAGCAGGGGCTGCCAGCCAGGCTTCATCCTCATGCTATGCTCCCAGCTCTCCGCTAGCCCATCACAAAGCAGCCACCAGCCGGGGCAGCCTCTTCTCCTCCTCAGCTCCCCCAAGGCAAGGCAAAGGTCCACAGCTGGGCTCTCCAGTGCTGACAGTCCAGGAAAAGTGAAGGAGGGAGACAGGAGCAGCATGCAGTGGATCTCCAGCAGATTAACCTCCCATCACTCCCACTGCAACTACTTTAAAGAGCTGCCCCTGCCAGGGATGATTGAATCTTTGCTGGGAAGCTGATGATAAAAGCAATTCTAATCTCCATGTTTGGCTAGGAGAGGGGATGCTGGATGATTAAGTCTGCGCTGGAAGGCAGGCAGCATGCTGCTGGAGAGTCACATCCCTGCCTGGTGCTGATGCTGCTGCTGGTGCTGCTGATGCTGCTGCTGTGTTCACTTGCCATTCTTCTACAGCACAGACTCTTCTTATTAAATGAGCATTTCAGGGACCACCCCCAGCACTCATCACACTGGAGATGGCTTCACACCTCCTAGAAGAGGAAACTCTCACCTGCTCCAATGATAAGAGATGGAATGGGCAGAGAAGAGCTTAGGAGATCAGACATAGCACAAGTTATCACATATGACAGGTAGATGGTATGGACAGGGCAGAGAAGAGGTGTCTGTTTAGGAGATCACACATAGGACAGGTCATCAGATATAACAGGTATAGGGGATGGGCAGGGCAGAGAAGAGGAGATCAGATATAGGACAGGTCATCAGGAATGACAGGTACATGGTATGGACAGGACAGAGAAGAGGAGATCAGATATAGGACAGGTCATCAGGAATGACAGGTACAAGGGATGGACAGGGCAGAGAAGAGGAGATCAGATATAGGACAGGTCATCAGGAATGACAGGTACATGGTATGGACAGAACAGAGAAGAGGAGATCAGATATAGGACAGGTCATCAGGAATGACAGGTACATGGTATGGACAGGACAGAGAAGAGGTGTCTGTTTTAGAGATCATAAGGTAAGACAGGTACAAGGGATGGACAGGGCAGAGAAGAGGAGATCAGACATAAGACAGGTCATCAGGAATGACAGGTACAAGGAATGGACAGGGCAGAGAAGAGGAGATCAGATATAAGACAGGTCATCAGGAATGACAGGTACAAGGGATGGACAGGGCAGAGAGGAGGAGATCAGATATAGGACAGGTCATCAGGAATGACAGGTACATGGTATGGACAGGGCAGAGAAGAGGTGTCTGTTTTAGAGATCATAAGGTATGACAGGTACAAGGGATGGACAGGGCAGAGAAGAGGAGATCAGACATAAGACAGGTCATCAGGTATGACAGGTACAAGGGATGGACAGGGCAGAGCAGAGGTACCAGATTAGGAGATCAGACATAGCACAGGTCATCATCAAATATGACATGTACAGGGGATGGACAGGGTAGAGGAGAGGTACTAATTAGGAGATCATACATAGGACATGTCATCAGATATAAGAGGTACAGGGGATAAACAGGGTAGAGAAGAGGTACCAAATTAGGAGATCATACATAGGATAGGTCATTGGGTATGACAGGTACAGGGGATAGACAGGGCAGAGAAGAGGTGTCAGTTTCGGAGATCAGACATAGCACAGGTCTTCAGGTATGACAGGTACAAGGGATGGACAGGACAGAGAAGAGGTACCAGATTAGGAGATCATACATATGACAGGTCATCAGATATGACAGGGAGAACATAGAGGAGAGGTGTCAGTTTAGGAGATCAGACCTAGCATAGGTTATCATATATGACATGTACAGGGGATGGACAGGGCAGAGGAGAGGTGTCAGTTTAAAACATCATACATAGGGCAGGTCATCAGATATAGCAGGTATAGGGTATGGACAGACGGAAAAAAGTAGAAAAAAACAAAAGGACCAAATGTGCGTAAGATGCAAAATCACACCTACTCACTCAGGGATATGCTTCACCTGGGGCTAAATAGCAAAGACACAATAATGAAGCAAAAAACCAAGACAGCACAGAGGGTTGTCTTAAAGGAACCATATGGAAAGCCACCGGAGTCTGGTATGAAAAAATATTTTAAATGTAATGCGCATAAGAGCAAATCTTTATTGAAAATACAAAATTGTAAAATATACAAAAGTCACAGGTAAGGCATTAACCAGAGAACCACCACCATGACAACGTTGTCACTGAAAGTTAAAAAACACACACACCCCCCACATACCCGCAACATGCTTAGAAAATATGCACCGGGCGTATCGAAACTTAAAAAAGCATTTTTGAATCAATGAACATCAATGACCCTCACGAGTCAAGTAGGAGGCATGCATATATTCACCATGGCAGGCAACAATAATTTTGAATAAATCCCCTGGTGTACAGGGAAAAATGGAAAGTCCGTGGGTAAACACCTAAACACTCTCCCTGGGCTGTCGGGTCCAGCTGTGAATAAATGGCGACAAGCTGGAGGTACTGAATGTAGTGTCAGAAGACGCAATCCAGTGTACATATAACCCCCACCATTATAGCCAGTGTCCGATCTGCCTGATGATGGCAAAACCGTGTGGTGGGCTACAGGCAAATCGGCCGCATGGCAGGGTTATGTCAGGCACCCAGTACCAGGTCTGCTGATGATAGCAAAAACCCATGCGGTCGGCTACAGACAGACCTACCATTCGCATGCTTGACCAGCCATATGATGCAGTGTGAAAAGTAAACACCGATTGTACTCTTGAGGGAGAGGGGGAATGGGGAGAGCAGGAGCTTCAAAATCACTCACCCATCCAGCTGCATATACATCTTCGTCACGCACCTTGTGTACCTCTGGTACGGTCACTTCATTTTCAGCTGAGCTGCACGGTGATCCAGGTGATCCAAGTTGCTGTGCTGAGCGCCTTGTATTTCCGACAGCTTCCGAACGGTGTATCAGTCGGGTTTACCCCACAGAGAGCTGCCTAACCATGGGATGGCGGTGGACAGTCAGAGAATTGTTGCAGACGTGCGGAGGCTAGGACAGCACACCGTCAACGCATTTCGCTGGTCACGCCAGCTTCGTCAGACCTAGCACAGGTTATCATATATGACATGTACAGGGGATGGACAGGGCAGAGGAGAGGTGTCAGTTTAGAACATCATACATGGGACAGGTCATCAGATATAGCAGGTATAGGGTATGGACAGGCCAGAGAAAAGGTGCCAGTTTGGGAGATCAGACATAGCACAGGTCCTTAGATATGATAGGTACAGGGTATGGACTTTGCAGAGAAGAGGTATCAGTTTAGGTGATCAGACATAGCACAGGTCATCAGGTATGACGGGTACAGGGGATGGACAGAGCAGAGAAGAGGTGCTGGTTTAGGTGATCAGGCATTGCAAAGGTCCTCAGACATCACAGGTACTGGGTATGGACATTGCAGAAAAGAGGAACCAGTTTAGGATATTAGATATAGGAAAGGTCCTCAGATATGACAGGTACAGGGTATGGACATTGCAGATAAGAGGTACCAGTTTAGGTGATCAGACATAGCACATGTGATCAGGTACTATGGCAGGTACAGGGGATGGACAGAGCAGAGAAGAGGTGCCAGTTTAGGTGATCAGACATAGCACAGGTCCTCAGACATGACAGGTGCAGGGTATAGACTTTGCAAAAAAGAGGCACCAGTTTTTTATATTAGAGATTAGATATAGGAAAGGTCCTCAGATATGACAGGTTCAGGGGATGAACACGGCAGAGGAGAGGTAGAAAGAAAATAGGATTGGCTGCACTCCTATTGAAAAAATATAAAAAAGTTCCTTCATTCAATAGTATAAAAGCACAAAAAAAGGTACAGGCAGAGGAAGGTCAAGTAGGTAGACGCGTTTCACACTCTATGAGTGCTTTATCAATACCATAAAGTTGTAATCCCATAAACTCCGCTTATAAAAGATAAGTCACATGACTAGGCTGGTGTAAGCCATTCGGAGTGAGGTGAGTACAAAATGCTGGCAGTGGCTCTCTGACATTCAAAAGAAAACACTGGAACTATAAGAGACTCCACAAAACATAAACATAGCAGTTCTTTCAGCCTGGAATATATGTAATTCCGAAAAAAAAAATGACCAGCACCAAAAAATGTTTTTTTTGTTTCTTTTCACATATAACCATATCAGCATTTAAACCATGAATGAAACAGACACTGACCAAGATCCCTGGTCAAAGAAAAAAAAAATTTTTTTGGCCAGCACAAAAAAAAATGACCAGCACTAAAATTTATTTTTTGTTTGTTTCTTTTAACATGTAGCCATGTGAGTATTTAAACCATGAATGAAACAAACACTAAACAAGGCTAATAAATAAAAAAAATTAAAACAAAAAACAAAACAAAGAACCCAGTGGAACCAAAGGAACACCCAAAAAGGTTTATGTCAAAAGATAACAAATTAGAGTCAAGCAATGCTGTAAAAAGTGAACAAATTGTAATTAAGTATAGAAGTGGGTCAAATCTCATTCAAAATTCATACCTTGAGGGATCCTAGTATTGAGGGTGAAAATCCAGAATACCTCTCGTTTACACAGAATTCTGAATTTATAACCTCACCTGCTAGGGAAAATCACCTTCTCAATGGCCTGTATCTGCAGCAGACTACTGTCACCATTGTGGATCATTGTGCCATGTTCGTACCATCTTTCCTGTGTATATTGCCCAGGTGATTATTTAGTCTGTCCCTCAACCTCTTGGTAGTGCGCCCAACATACTGTATTTTACAGTCTTTACATGTAATCAAATAAATGACATACCTGGTATTGCGATTAGTGAAAGGTTTAATGTTGAACTCTCTGCCATTGGACTTAGAGCGAAAACGATCTCCCCTGATAATACACGGGCAGCACGGACAGTTGTTAGAGCCACACTTGAAGTTACCCACAGAATCAAGCCAAGTCCTAGACCGAGTTCCTGACTTAAATTCACTGGGGGACAGAAAATTGCTGAGAGAGGGTGCCCAACGGGACACCACCCTGAACCCTTTTGCCAAAATCTTGACATATGTCTCACCTTGAAAAAGGATGGGAATATGCCAAGTCAATATCTTCTGTATACAGTTCTAAAACCGTTTTCCCAAGTCCCACCACAGGGCAACCCGTGGGAGAGAGTCGTTAAAAG
>BLSH010164238.1:850672-879460 GCA_018402905.1 Glandirana rugosa | reverse complement strand
AAACCTTTTGTTTTACTACAAGATAGTCTTAGATGTAGATGAAATTGGTGAAGGATAGGTCGGTGATTTATTTTCATCGGTGTGTCTTCGAAAGAGATACGTCCTCCCACATTTATATGTAGGAGGGCGTAACCGGAGAACACACGCCGACAATCTCACACATCGTAGTACGAGTCAGTCTAGTAACTCGCCACATGTCCCAGTTACTTTTGGGGCGAAGATTTGTGTTGGAGGGAATGTTCTAAGAGAAGGGGTGGGGGGTGGGGGGGTCACACCATTGAGCGACACTGCACTGTAGTAAGAACTCAATTTCCTCTCCCGGCGATCGGGAAACGGCTCAAAGGCATCATGCAGCCTTTGTTTACATGTGTGATCTTTGTGATTGGTCACAGCGATCACATGGGACAGGGCAAGCTTCATTGACCCTGTACACCGCTCAATGATCTGACTGAGCATGATGCTACACACTCTAACAGCCGCACACAAGAGGCCAATGCGGGAGGATGTATATTTACACCCTCCTGCATAGAGAAAGCTTCTGTGTGGCTACTTTTATTTAGTGGCTGGATAGGAAGTGGTTAAAGTAGATGTAGATTCTGATAGAACATCATTTTGTTTTCCAAAGCACTCTATATCTTAAACAATTGGCAGTTTTGCTATAAAATTCTTGTTTCCACATGTTTTTAGAAGTCAGTGTTAAGGGTGTGTTCACCCTTGTGAAGTCTGCTGCTAATAGCGAACGCTGGGGAAGCCAGCGTCCTCGTGTTGGTGGTGTGTGACCATCCGAGGGAAAAGTGGGATTCTACACAATCATTTGATAACAAGTTGAGGTGGACATAATACTAGCAGACAGACAGAAACAATAGGTGACTCAATTAACACAATTAACAATGGGAATGCACACCTAGGAGGCACACAATGGGAGAGCCACAAGCTTGTGTATTCTGTCCTCTAGACAAGTCATCAGAAGGCAAGCAATGTTCCAGCAGTCTGATCAAGTGGAATTAATTTATCTTCATAGATTTCTTGAGGGATCTTGTTGATAAATAATTCTGTCCCAAGTGAAGGAGCCTCTCCAACCCAGTCTGCAGGAGGACTACCATATTTCCTATGACCATTACCCTGTACATGATTAACCAGTTGCCGAGCACCCACCGTGGCTTGACGACAGCAACTTGGCTCGATATCGCTGTCACCTAACGGGGGGCTGTGAGATTGCGTATCGTGGGCATGCATGCTCACTGTGTAGAGGGGGAGCCAGGGAGCGGGTAGGGTGAACTCGATGTCTGGCGGCTACCCACAATCACTCCCCCTCAGTGTCAGAACAGGGATCTGTGTGTGTAAACAGCGGATCTCCATTCTGACAGGGGAGAAGGAGTATGATCGTAGGCTCCCTGTATATGGGAGCGGCGATCACTCTCCTCCCCCACTCAGCCGAGCCCCCACACAGTTAGAAACACTATCCAGGGAACACATTTAACCCTTTGATCACTCTCAAGTGTTAACCCCTTCCCTGCCAGTGAAATTTACACAGTAATCAGTGCATTTCCATAGCACTGATCACTGTATAAATTTCAATGGTCCCAAAAGTGTCAAAAGTGTCCGATATGTCCACCGCAATGTTGCAGTCCCGCTAAAAATCACAGATCGCCGCCTTTACTAGTAAAAAAAAATAAAAAAAAATAAAAACCCCATGAATGAATTCTCATCGTTTGTAAACGCGGCAACTTTTATGCAAACCAATCAATATACGCTGATTGATATTTTTTTTTTACCAAAAATATGAGGAAGTATATATATCGGCCAAAATCGATAAATACATTTTTTTTCTTGGATATGTATTTTAGCAAAAAGTAAGAAATATTGGGTTTTTTGCAAAATTGTCGCTCTTTGTTTGTTTATAGCGGTGATCAGAAGTAACGCAGAGGTGATCAAATACCACCAAAAGAAAGCTCCATTTGTGGGGAAAAAAAGGAGGCAAATTTTGTTTGTGTACAACGTCACACGACCGCACAATTGTCAGTTAAAGCGACGCAGTGCCGAATCGCAAAAAGTGCTCTGGTCCTAAAGGGGGAAATCCTTCCTGGTCTGAAGTGGTTAATATTACACCTTTCCATCGACTCCAGAAGTGAATCTTTATTGTCCTTATTTGAAGAATTATTCCAGACCACCCTCTCAGCATTCATAATGTTGTTGTCATTCATTATAGAATGATCTACTCTCTCCATAGGCCATAATCAGTGGGTAGAAGGCTTGCCCCTCGTTCCGTCCAAAAGCCCCTAACCTGGTTGGGTCTGTCACACTTTTTATGAAGCAAAAATGTAATACTTACCTGTTCACCAGCCATGAGGAGCTATGTTTGCTACAAAAAACTTCAGCATCCAATACATTTCTGGGATTATCAGATGTCTGGTCCTACAATAGGCACCACAACACGCAGCAGGTGATCAGACATCTCATACTTTCTGGACAGTTATTCAAGTGAAACAGATTTCAGGAGCACTCTCGCCATCCTAGGCCCCTTTCGCAAGGGGCGGGCTCTGTTTAGATCAGCAGGAGATCTGTCTACTGATCCCTTGCTGATCTGAGCAGAGCGGGCAGAAATGAAACATTTGTTAGTCTAATGCATTTAAAATGTTTTTAAGTAGCGGCGTCCGACTTTTTGACTTTCCTGGGCCACATTGGAAATGGAGGAATTGTCTTGGGCCACAAATAAAATACACTAATAACAAGGATAGCTGATGAGCAGAAAAAGTTGAGCAGATCACAAGTTAATGATCACTGATATACAATATCTCACAAAAGTGAGTACACCCCTCACATTTTTGTAAATATTTTATTATATCTTTTCATGTGACAACACTGAAGAAATGACACTTTGCTACAATGTAAAGTAGTGAGTGTACAGCTTGTATAACAGTGTAAATTTGCTGTCCCCTCAAAATACCTCAACACACAGCCATTAATGTCTAAGCTGATGGCAACAAAAGTGAGTACACCCCTAAGTGAAAATGTTCAAATTGGGCCCAAAGTGTCAATATTTTGTGTGGCCACCATTATTTTCCAGCACTGCCTTAACCCTCTTGGGCATGGAGTTCATCAGAGCTTCACTGGAGTCCTCTTTCCCTCCTCCATGATGACATCATGGAGCTGGTGGATGTTAGAGACCTTGCTCTCCTCCACCTTCTGTTTGAGGATGCCCCAGAGATGCTCAATAGGGTTTAGGTCTGGAGACATGCTTGGACAGTCCATCACCTTTAGGCCTCATACACACGGATGTTTTTGACGCCAGCGTTTTCTGGCGTTTTTTGCAGCTCTCCATGTTAGTCAATGGCCCCATAAAAAAGTCGGCATTTTTGAGCTGTAGATGACGTCGACGTTAGTGAGCTGAAACTAGAACCCACAGCCATCGCGTTCTGAGGCTGTAACGTTTTGGCATTTTTTGACGCCGACGCCACAATATGCCAACAAACGCCACCTAATATTATACCGGCGTTTTCCGGCGTTTTTTGACGCCAACGTTTTTAGGTTGAAAAATAGCAGAGGGATGATTTTTTTTAAAAAATGCCTATTGACGCCAACGCTCACTAACGCTCAAAAACGCTGATGCAGAACGCCGAAAAACAACGACTTTTTTTCCTTGACGTCGGGCCCGACATTTTGTTTATTTTTTTACAAACGTCCGTGTGTATGAGGCCTTACACTCTTTAGCAAGGCAGTGGCCATATTGGAGGTGTGTTTGGGGTGTTATAATGTTGAAATACTGTCCTGCGGCCCAGTCTCCAAAGGGAGGGGATCATGCTTTGCTTCAGTATGTCACAGTACATGTTGGCATTCATGATTCCCTCAATGAACTGTAGCTCCTCAGTGCCGGCAGCTCTCATGCAGCCCCAGACCATGACACTCCCACCACCATGCTTGACTGTAGGCAAGACACACTTGTCGTTGTACTCCTCATCTGGTTGCCGACACACGCTTGACACCATCTGAACCAAATAAGTTTATCTTGGTCTCATCAGACCACATGATATGGTTCTAGAAATCCATGTTCTAGTCTGCTTGTCTTCAGCAAACTGTTTGCAGGCTTTCTTGTGCATCATCTTTAGAAGAGGCTTCCTTCTGGGACAACAGCCATGTAGACCAATTTGATGCAGTGTGCGGTGTATGGTCTGAGTACTGACAGGCTGACCCCCCACCCCTTCAACTTCCGTAGCAATCCTGGCAGCACCCATATGTCTATTTCCCAAAGACAACCTCTGATGCTGAGCATGTGCACTCAACCTCTTTGGTCGACCATGGCGAGGCCTGTTCTGAGCCACCATGCTGCAGCTCAGTTTCAGGGTCTTGGCAATCTCCTTATAGCATAGGCCCTCTTTATGTAGAGCAACAATTCTTTTTTTACGATCCTCAGAGAGTTCTTTGCCATGAGGTGCAATGTTCAGCTTCCAGTGACCAGTATGAGAGAGTGAGAGCGATAACACCAACTTTAACACACCTGCTCCCTATTCACACCTGAGACTTTGTAACACCAACGAGTCACATGACACTGGGGAGGGAAAATGGCTATTGGACCCAATTTGGACATTTTCACTTAGGGGTGTACTCACTTTTGTTGCCAGTGGTTTAGACATTAATTGCTGAGTTTGAGGGGACAGCAAATTTACACTGTTATACAAGCTGTACACTCACTACTTTACATTGTAGCAAAGTGTTATTTCTTCAGATTTGTCACATGAAAAGATATAGTTAAATATTTACAAAAATGTGAGGGGTGTACTCACTTTTGTGAGATACTGTAGATAAAGTACCTACCTGAGTAATAAAATTTAATTTTTAGTAATATTTTTTATTATAAAAGTAAAAGAGGGCAACATAAAACTAGTGTGATGTTTGACACTGTTTTTGATAAACTAACATATCAATAACATTCGATGGATGTAGTAGCAACTCTCAATGAATTCTCATGGTGCTCATCAGATATTTTGGTTCTAATTTTGCCCTTTGTGTGCCTCATCCTTGAAAACAGTTGCTCACAAATATAGGTGCTGCCGAAAACTGATGACATGAATAAGGCATGATTGTGAAGAGTGGGATATTTTTCTTTGGGAATGTAACCAGTAGCTGGGTATTCACATACCCTGCATTCAGAAGATGTTTCATGTTCTTAAAGTGGTTGTAAAGCCGCCACCCCCCCCAAAAAAAAAAACCTGCAAAGCAAAGGCATCATGAGCTAGTATGCAGCGCATACTAGTTCATTATGAAACACTTAACTTGGAACTAAGCTGCTGCAGCGGTCTCGGCACACCGCTGTTACTGGCAACATCATTCTTCCAGGGCTGCGGGTCCGTCCAATCACAGCACGGGCTCCAGCGATGTAATTGGCAGAGCTGCGCTGACGTCACTCCCGCACATGCGCACAGGAGCCGTCATTTACGGCACAAATACAGAAGGAACGGCACCCTGGGCTACCCCGGGTGCCGATTCTTCAGTGCGCATGTGCCGATGACGTTGGCACATGCAGATACAGGGGATATCTCCTAAACTGTACAGGTGAGACCGGGAGAGCCTCGGTGGAGGCTAAAGACCATTCCAAGAGCCATAGACCGGAGAGATCATCATCATCCTCATCATCTTGGTCTACAGCATCTACATCTTCTGTTCCTGTGTGGTGAGTGGGTGAAAACCCATCCTAACAGACACTGTGTATAGACAGCATTCCTGCTTTACATCTGCTAACATCTTTGATACAAAAAGGGGTCTGCTCACACACACTGAGCTTGGATACTACACAGACATCCATGTTTTGCATTAGTTTGCTGCTACTTGTAGTTCCATAAAGTTAACTTTGCAAGTCAGTGATCACTGTGAAGCTTCTACTGTTTCTCTACTGAAAGAGTGCTGTTTCTGATCATACCTCATTCCCTTGGATTAGCATTGCTCCAACAGCCAATACTTTTTGCATGCAACTACAACCACAGAGAGCTAGCTGAAGACCAATTGAATTGTCAAGCAAGTGGGACTGGACTACATCTACTTCTCTTTCTCCCACTTAGGAAATGTATAATGCTTTGCTAAAGTTTTCAATGCTGCATTCACCAAAGAACTCTCTATAAGAGCAGGTGGAATATTGCTATAATTTCTGTTTCTGGTGTTGTACTTGTTTATCTGCTGAGTTGCTTCTCTTATGTGAGTGAGCAGCAGAGAGTGGTCTGCCATTAGTAGGAGTCATTCATCTACTCTCCTGTCCCTCACTCATATGTGTGGTAAATGTACTTGTTGGATTTAAACAAAGGTAACCTACATTAAGTGATATTTCATTAATGGTTGACATTTATTTTGTTATTCAAAATACTTTGTGTGCATAATCTCACTATGTTGGGTCAAGGTTCCTTCTTTGATATATCTTTTGATTAAACATTACTGTTTCAACGCAATTTGGTGTATTTCATTACTTTCTCATTACTTAAACGAAAATAGCACAATGAGTGAACCCAGTGTGTCAGAGGTGGCAGAGGACTCACAGGGTCAGGGTGATCAGAGGGGTATTGATATTTCTTGAGATCCTCAAGAGGGCAGCGCTACAGGAAGATAAAACTTAAAAATCCAGTAAAGAAACTCTGTCAAATTTTTTTTGGCCACATGTGTTTGCAAAGTGTAAACGCATTTTTACAAAAAAGTCCCCAATAAATCAACAAACTAAAGTGATACTAAAATCTCATTTTTTTCTTTAACAATAATAAAGATGTTATACTTACCTGCTCTGTGCAGTGGTTTTGCACAGAGCAGCCTGCATCCTCCTCTTCTCGGTTCCCACGCCGCTGCTCCTGACACCTCCATCCTGCTGGGTGTCCCCACAGGAAGCAGCTTGCTATGGGGGCACCCAAGCGGAGCTTCAGCTCCCGGTGTCCATATGTCCATTCTGACACGGAGCCACGGTAGGGCCCCATCCCCCTCTCTCTCCACATTGGCTAACTGACTTTGATTGACAGCAGGGGGAGCCAATGGCGCCACTGGTGTCTCTCAGCCAGTCAGGAGGGAGAGTCCTGGATGGCCGAGGCACTTGTGGACATCGCTGGATCAAGAGGGGGCTGCTGCATACAGAAGGCTTTTTTTTATCTTAATGCAGAGAATACATTAAAGTAGATATAAACCTGAAAATAACATTTTAATTAATAATTCTGCCTAGTAGAGTAGAGCATGTCATGTCATCTGTGCCCAGTCTTGCCACAAAGAGTTAATCCAACTCTGAGCAATCCCCTTATCTGTTTTCAGTAAGAAAAAAGACTGTCTCACAGAGAAATAGGAGACATTTCTTCCCAGTGCTGTGTGAGTGACAGGTAGTTTCCTTATCTCATGCACAGAGCAGACAAAGCTTCACAACCCCTTCCTTTCTCCTCCAGCTCTCCCAGTATTGGCTGATCCACACCTCAGCATGATTGGGCATGCTGAAATCATGTGGTGTCTTTCCTGAGTTTTGACTGGATGTTTCTCAAAACTCAAGAATAGCAAAGTAGGACAGTGCAGAGGTAGGTGGAGAGTCTTGTGACATCACAACTCTACCCACTGAGCTCCAGCAGAGAGACCTACCCATTGATTCTAGAGATTTGTGGGGCTGCTACTGCTGAAGGGGTGACATTTGCAAGGTAGGGATACATGCAGGAGGCTTGCATGTATATATACATTAATACTGTACCATTAGTTTATACTGGGTGAGTGGTGGGTTTACATCCACTTTAAGATAAAAAACTCTCTGCCTTTACAACCACTTTAAGTTTATTATTTTGTGTTAGGCTGCATTCATAGCCACCTTGGGTCACATGCAGCCCATGGGGAACAGGTTGGACCCCCCCGTTTTAAAGTGTAACTCAAGCCCCAAAAATGTAGTAAGTTTCAGCTTACTAGTGCTTGGTGTGGTGTCTGCATTAGTCCATATCTCTTCATCTCAATTACATCGGAGGGGCAGAGGGCAATTGGTAGTTTACAGCAGTGGTTCTCAACCTCAGTCCTCAAGTACCCACAACGGGCCATGTTTTCAGGTTTTCCTTTAGTTTAAATTAACCACTTCAGCCCCGGAAGAATTTTGCACTTTAGGACCAGAGCACTTTTTGCGATTCGGTGCTGCGTTGCTTTAACTGACAATTGCGCGGTCGTGCAACGTTGTACCCAAACAAAATTTGCGTCCTTTTTTTCCCACAAATAGAGCTTTCTTTTGGGGGTATTTGATCGCCTCTGCGTCATTTCTTATCGCCGCTATAAACAAAAGAAGAGCGACCATTTTGCAAAAAAACCCAAATTTCTTACTTTTTGCTAAAATTCAAATCCAATAAAAATATATAAAAAAACATTTTTTTCACCGTTTTTGGCCGATTTATATAATTCTTCATATTTGCGATAAAAAAAATCGCAATTGGTGTTTATTGATTGGTTTGCGCAAAAGTGGCCGCGTTTACGGATGGTGAGAATTCATTTCTGGGGTTTTTTTTTTTTTTTTTTAGTAATGGCGGCGATCTGCGATTTTTAGCGGTAATGCGATATTGGGGGGGACATGTCGGAACATTTTGACACTTTTTTGGGACCAATGACATTTATTCAGCGATCAGAAATTTAAATGTCCACTGATTACTGTATAAATGTCATTGGCAGTGAAGGGGTTAACCTGCAGGGGGAGAGCTAGGGGTTAACTGTGTTCCCTGGGTGTGTTCTTACTGTGGGGGGGTTGGGCTAACATGGGCATGAAAGATCTAACTGATCCCAGTGACAGGGATCAGTAGATCTCTCATGCCCCACTGACAGGGCGGGGAACCGCCGTGTTTACATCGGCGGTTCCCCGTTCTTTTCCCTGTAGCCGCTCATCGCGGCTCGCCGGCGGACATCGGGTCCGCCCGAGCCGCGGGCACACTCCCCAGGAGTGCGGCGGGTGCGCGCCCCCTGGTGGCCAAATGCGAATCGCCGCTTATTTACGGTGATTCGCGCAGGGCTCCCCGACTGCCGCCGTGAATAGACGGCGCGCGGTCGGGAACTGGTTAAACAGTTGCTTTAAATCAATATCAATGACATGGTATTGACAAGAGCTATTTTATCAAAGGGAAGTTTCCAAAATATGGCCGTTGGGGGTACTTGAGGACTGAGGTTGAGAACCACTGGTTTACAGAATATAGCTAAGAAGGAGAATAATGATTGATAAGCTGTAATTCATTACATTTTTGGATTTAAATTTTGATATCCATTAAGCCTTTGCCTGCTGCAGGCCATGACTGTTCCTGAAATCTGTCTTCACCTAAATACAGTAACTGGATAATGTTTATTGCAAGAGAGAACACAGACCTGTACCTGTGGATCTGCACAGGAGGACAAGTGGTGGCATCTCCTGGGTCAACTTTCTTTAGATGCATGAAGATCTGTATGTGGTTTTCTTCATTTCAGCTGTTAATGTCACACACATTTTTTGTGTTTTATATTTTATGTAAAGTTGCTTTAAATGTCTCTCCCCCTTCCCTGCAAGTCCCCCAAGTCCTTTACTCACCTGTCCTTGCTTCTTAGATGTCTTCACTCTTCAGACCATTGGGAGTCACACAGCTGCAAAATCTTCCAGCTGGGTTCTTCTTGAGTGGAAGAATTTCCATTTCTTTTCTATGCAGGGGTCGTGGGGAAGAAAAGCCCTGCTGGGAGACTGTTTGACTAGTTACATGCTACACACACCCAAAAGTAATTGCTGTAAATAGGACATGTGTAGGATGTCTGGTCTCCCTGCCCTGCTTCTGGGACCGCCTCTCCCAGTATATAGTAATTATCAGCTTTGATTAATCAAAGCCAGCATTGCTGTATACCCAGGCTGTAGATGTAAATAAAAAAATCAGTCTGAGCAACCTGACAAGTTAAAAAAAAAAAAGTTTCTCTGTTAAACCCCTTATTAAGGATGGGCTCGGGCGTGTTCGTAAGTGCACGTGCCCGCGCCCGCCGGGAAGTGAGCCCTGCACTGCGCCAATCACAGGCAGTGAGACATTTCCCCAATGTGCGGCTGCAGCGATCGGGGAAATGTCTCATTGCCTCTTATTAGCGCAGTGCAGGGTTCACTTCCCGGTGGGCTCGGGCACGTGCACTTGCGAACACGCCCGAGCCCATCCTTACCCCTTATTAACCCTTTGTTTACTATAATCAGCCCTAATTAACTCCTTAGTCTCCTTTTTTCTTCAACTATTATTTTCCTGATGATTTTTTTTATTTCTATTTCATTAACTATTAAATTTTGTTTTGGTTGTTAATATTTTTACACATTTACCATTTAAGCTTGGTTCACACTGGGGTGACTTGTCAGGTGACTTAGTTGCGCTCCATTCAATGCAATGGAACCATTCTAATAGAAGCGACTCAAGTCTCAAGTTGCTCAGACTTAGAAAAAGGTCCTGCACTACTTGGGGGCGACTTCGGAGCTGCTTGCCTTAACATCTATAAAAGAAGTTGCTTGCAAGCCGCACTGAAGTCATGCTGTGTGGAGCTGCTTCAGAGTCGGGCGCCTCGGGTGAAACAAGCCCTAAAACTTGCAGACCGCAATACAGTATATATACAGTATACATTACGGTTTGCAAGTGGTTTACAAGGATTATGGCCAAAGATATCAGCCATAACCCTGTTATTGTTTAGTGTTTAGCCAGTGGCTGGCTTTCTCTTGAAAGTGTTCCAAGCAGCTCATGAGACCTCCCCCCTCCCATCGCTGGCAAGTGTCTCTTGGGCTTACCGTTTCCACCAGCTCGCCTAAGAAATGATCAAATGGTGCAGCCGACTGTTTACAGAGGTGATAAAAGACTAGATTGTCTTTGATCGCCTCTATGGCCTTAGAGGACTACAGCGACGCTATGGCGTCACTTCCGGTCCAGGGTTTTTTTTTAAGCAAAAGACCAAATTTTTGTTTTCTTTTTGATCTTTTGCTTTTAAAGGTAAAGGAGAGATATGGGGTCTTTTTGACTTTAGATCTTTCCATAAAGAGAACCTATCATTCTTATTTATATTAAAATGGATGTTTACATTCCTTGCAATAGGAATAAAAGTGTTAAAAAAATAAAGGGACAGTGCAAAAATAAAAAATAAATAAGAAAAAAAAAATGAAAGCGCCCCATCCCTCTGTTCTTGCGTGCAGAAGCGAACACATATGTAAGTCGTGCCCGCATATGTAAACAGTGTTCGCACCACACATGTGAGGTATTGCCATGAGTGTTAGAGTAAGAGCAATAATTCTAGCACTAGAACTCCTATGTAACTCTAAACAGGTAACCTGTTTAAAACGTCAGCTATGAAGATGTTTCAGTACCGTAGTTTGTCGCCATTCTACGAACATGCGCAATTTTAAAGCCAGACCATACCAAAGATATGTTATGTATCTAAAAATGTTTAAAATGTATCCTGCCAACCTGGTGAATATTCATTGTAAAGCAACTATCCCAACAGGATAATGCCATTGACTCCATGGCACCAGGTGCATAGGCTGTTTGTCCTGTACTGGTTGTGTCTTATTTTTGCAGCACAATATAAATAATTGAAAAAAAATTCTCCAAAGCTACTTCTAAAGGTACATTTTCTTTATATTCTTTAATAAAGCAATTAGAGATAAGAGACAAATATACTTGGCGTGTCTCAAGCTGCATTTCACTGTCTGTTCCTAATAAGAGAAAAATACAATGTCCTTGACATGGAGACATTTTGTTCTAAATTACTATACGGAATTTAATACTTCTGCAGTCTTGCAACATATTCCCAACTTATTGTTCAGTGTCCTTTCTTAAAAGAATTATAAATCATGGTCTTATTTATGTTTTTGAATAAAGGAATCATTTTAATGTAAATAATCTTATCAATGTGTGTTACAAACCATTTAACCTTCAGCATTACTGTGTGCCACTCCACCTTCTACAGAGGTTCTCATACCTGTCCTCAGGTCTCAACACCATTTTGTGGATCTGCTTATTTGTTCCAGAGAGAAAATATGCAGCAAATTGAGGGTGAGACATGAAGACAGGAGTCATCCGTGCCATGGCTTCCTTCCTCCCAAGCTTTAAGTCACCTTCTGTTCCTCTGTAATCTCTTACATTGCTTCTGGCTCCCAAAGTGATACACAATGTTTCTCAACCTCCCACATGGCACCCAGGCCCCTTGAGATCCCTCAGCCCCAAGAGTGCCACCCAACTTTCCAACGCGCCCCCGTCCCTCCAGTGCCCTCTTGCTTGCCACAGCCTTCCATAGTGCCTTCAACACCCAACAGTGTCCCACGGTGCCCTCCAGTCCCCAACATTGTCCCACAGTTCCCCTGCAAAGCATCCAGCCTTCTGGCGTGTCTCCATCCCGCACAATTGTGCCCTCAGCTCACTCTAGAAATCTCATCCCTTCCAAGGATAATACGTCTGCCGTAGAGTCCCCCCCCCCAAACCCCTACTGTAACAGGACTTTGAGCTCATAGTGACATCACCATGGGGGTGACTGCATTGTTTTTAAATTAATTTTGATTTGGTTAGGGGGGCAGAGAGGCAGGGGGAAAACTAGACCTACTCCTTTCCATAGAAGGTGAGTTTTAAATTTCTGAACCCTATGTATTGATTAATCAGGTACTTCTTGTGCCACCTAGCTGAGGTTTAGTTTAATAGTTGTCTGCTAGAGCAGTGGTCTCCAAACTGTGGCCTGTGGGCCAGATGTGGCCCTTTGCATGTCTTTATCCAGCCCTTGGGGCACCATCCCATCCGCTGACACAACTGATGGGGCACCATTCCTCCCACAGGCATTAACGATGGGGCACTATTCCTCCCACTGATATCAACAAAGGGGTACTATTCCTCTCACTAACATCAATAATGGGGGCACTATTCCTTCCACTAAAACCAAGATTGGTCATTGTTTACTCCCACTGATGCTGGGGCGTTTTGTACTTTCACTGGCCTTAGCCTGGCCCCCCTAAAGCCTGAAGGACAGTAAACTGGCTCTTTGTTTACAGAGTTTGGAGATCCCTGACCTAGAGTTTAGATTCAAAGCTGAACTTCAGGAAACTTGTAAATTATCCAGTGCAAGGGTTAACTGCTCATTTAGGCATACGGTGCATGGAAAAGTATTATTACTTACCCAGTCCTCCACTACTCTGCACTGCAAGACAAGTGCCCACAGCTTCTTCTTCCCCATGTTCCAGTGATCTAAGATCCTGATATCATCAAGACTGATGTAGGGTCCATAGCACTACAACAGACAAGGTGATGCTAAGGGACAATCCACCTCCGGAACATGGAAGAGCGACATCTACTGGGGAAATGAAGGACCAATTAAATAAAAATGGTTTTATTTTCCCGTAGAATAGACGAGTAGTTAACCCTTGCGTTGCAAGTGCGGTTGCACTGCAAGGGAGAATATTCAGATTTCCTGGAGTTGGGCTTCAAGTAATTCCTCATTGATGACACGGCAGTATCTTTCAAAGCTGAAGTCCTTCGCTATCTAAAATAACATCATAGGTTAGCTTTGAAGGGTTGGCTTTCTTATCCCAGATGATTCATATGTTCTGTGGAATATTTAGGCATGAGAAGAACACAAGGGCAATTTCCCTGAGGAGAATATGCACCATCTATCAGGCTCTGTAAAGTGTATAGAAGTCTTGCACCCTGAGATACAAGTCTACAGGGCAGAAAGGAGCAGCTGCCAAGCTTTATGAGACCTGAGAAGAAGCCAAAAATCTTTTCAGATTCTCTCTGTACACCAAGCTTTTCCATTCGCTTCCCTGCCTTATTATTGACTGTTGTGCTTTCAGATAAATGAACACGTCTAGAAGCTGAACTAAACTTGGGACGCACACTTTGCTGTAACGCTGACTTCAAGAGACCATATTAATCTCTCTGGATGAAATACCTCTATTCCCCAATGAGCAGATTCATTTCTGTTTCATGTTGAAAAGAAAACGCAAAAGGAACATGATGGAAATAGAGGAGCTGCCATTGCTGGGGCAATCAGAGGTCATCTGAAGTCTGACCATTGCCTCGGATTGTTGGATCTCACATACACAAAAAAAGGTATCATGAAAATTGCAATCATGTGGCCTGCATAAGAAACAGATTACAGCATCATTCTTTAACCACTTGTTCCTCCAGGGAGCCTGGGACCACAGGAAACTGCATGCACAGTGACAGCAGGAGGAATACGGGGAACTAATGCCTTCTGCAAATAATGACCCTGGAAGCGACCTGTATTGTCTCACTTCCAGGGTCACAGTTGTCACTCCTCTGTTGGTATATGTTTGAATAGTTGTACTGGAGGGCATGGGAGACATTGGGGGATAATAGACCCTCGATGTGTCCATAAAGAGTACCTGTCACCCGCCCATGCTATCACATAGGGGGCTTGTTAGCCCTCTTGTGAAAGCAATAAATAAAAAATAATACCGCTGTGGTATTGTATCTTGGCAGTGGGGAGCCTTCACCGTTGTCAGAATACAATGATAATTGCTGCCGGCTATAGCAGGACAAGGGGTGGGCAGAAGGGATGGCTGTCCTGGGCGCAGCGTGTATTGTAGGGATGGGGGTTCCACAAGTTCCTTCTACTATAAGGCTGACAGGAGTAGTCACAGAGGCATCACTCCCTTTGTCAGCCCAGCACTGGAAGTGGCAAGTAGAGGAGAAGAGAGCCGGGAGGAGGTGTGGGCTGTGCTTTCTCTCTCCCCCTCCTCCATGTAAGCTTGCACATAATGAAGGGAGGGGGGAGGGGATGCAATTTGCCATCTTTGCCCTGGACACTGGATGATCTTTTCCCGACACTGATAGCAGGGGGCACTGATCATTCAGGAAAACCCAGACAGGCTCGTTCTACACAAGTTGATCAATAGATTGACTTGTGTACAACCAGCCAGCCCATACATGGATTGACATTTGGACAGTTCCTGCTGAATCAGCTGAATTTAAATCCATGTATGGCCAGCTTAAAGGCTTTTAAAGTGTCGCCTATGAAGAATTTTGGGTATCATCGATTTTTGCGATTCCACAGGCGTACACAATTTTAAGGACATGACATGTTTTGTATGTATTTACTCTACACAAGCCCATCTTTTATGTTTTACCCCCCAAAAATTGGTATAATATTGTGTTTGTTTGCATTAAAATGTATTTTTTTGTTGAATATATGTGGTTGATATGTGGATATGTGGTTGACAACTGCGCATATATCATGCAACATAACAAATTGCAACTACCACCATTTTATTCTCCAGGGTCGCTGCTTTCAGAAAACAGCACAGTACCAGGGGTACAGTATTTCTAGCAAAAAAGCAGACGTTAACATGTGTGTGTCATAAATTTAAATATTTCCCCAGCAGCAAGTGGTTAAAAGCACAAGTGAACTTTCAGTTTAAATCAGCTATAGACATACATTATCTCACAAAAGTCAGTACACCCCTCACATTTTTGTAAATATTTTATTATATCTTTCAACACTGAAGAAATGACACTTTGCTACAATGTAAAGTAGTGAGTGTACAGCTTGTATAACAGTGTAAATTAGCTGTCCCCTCAAAATAACTCAACACACATCCATTAATGTCTAAACAGCTGGCAACAAAAGTGAGTACACCCCTAAGTTAAAATGTCCAAATTGGGCCCAATTAGCCATTTTCCCTCCTCAGTGTCATGTGACTTGTTAATGTTACAAGGTCTGAGGTGTGAATGGGAAGCAGGTGTGTTAAATTTGGTGTTATCATCCTCACTCTTTCATACTGGTCACTGGAAGTTGAACATGGCGTCTCATGGCAAAGAACTCTTTGAGGATCTGAAAAAAAGAATTGTTGCTCTACATAAAGATGGCCTAGGCTATAAGAAGATTGCCAAGACTCTGAAACTGAGCTGCAGCATGATAGCCAAGACCATACAGCGGTTTAACAGGACAGGTTCCACTCAGAACAGGCCTCACCATGGTCAACCAAAGAAGTTGAGTGCACGTGCTCAGCGTCATATCCAGAGGTTGTCTTTGGGAAATAGACGTATGAGTGCTGCCAGCATTGCTGCAGAGGTTGAAGGGGTGGAGGGTCAGCCTGTCAGTGCTCAGACCATACGCCACACATTTTATCAAATTGGCCTGCATGGCTGTCAACCCAGAAGGAAGCCTCTTCTAAAGATGATGCACAAGAAAGCCTGCAAACAGTTTGCTGAAGACAAGCAGACTAAGAACATGGATTTCTAGAACCATATCATGTGGTCTGATGAGACCAAGATAAACGTATTTGGTTCAGATGGTGTCAAGCGTGTGTGGCGGCAACCAGGTGAGGAGCACAAAGACAAGTGTGTCTTGCCTACAGTCAAGCATGGTGGTGGGAGTGTCATGGTCTGAGGCTGCATGAGTGCTGCCGGCACTGAGGAGCTACAGTTCATTGAGGGAACCATGAATGCCAACATCTACTGTGACATACTGAAGCAGAGCATGATCCCCTCCCTTTGGAGACTGGGCTGCAGGGCAATATTCCATCATTATAACGACCCCAAACACACCTCCAATATGGCCACTGCCTTGCTAAAGAAGCTGAGAGTAAAGGTGATGGACTGTCCAAGCATGTCTCCAGACCTAAACCCTACTGAGCATCTGTTGGGCATCCTCAAATGGAAGGTGCAAGGTCTCTAACATCCACCAGCTCCGTGATGTCATCATGGAGGAGTGGAGGAGGACTCCGGTGGTAACCTGTGAAGCTCTGGTGAACTCCATGCCCAAGAGGGTTAAGTCAGTGCTGGAAAATAATGGTGGCCACACAAAATATTGACACTTTGGGCCCAATTTGGACATTTTCACTTAGGGGCGTAATCACTTTTGTTGACAGCAGTTTAGACATTTTTGGCTGTGTGTTGAGTTATTTTGAGGGGACAGCAAATTTACACTGTTATACAGGCTGTACACTCACTACTTTACATTGTAGCAAAGTGTCATTTCTTCAGTGTTGTCACATGAAAAGATATAATAAAATATTTACCAAAATGTGAGGGTGTACTCACTTTTGTGAGATACTGTATATACATATACAAGTGCATTAAAACGAAAGGTGTTCAATGTCTTAAAGCCTATTTTCTTAGAAAGCAGCCACAGCCACCATACGCCTTGCTGACTCTAGATTTGAATTAGCAGGAGACATGTTGGACCTCTGCAGAAGGCCACTGCTTCCATACAGGAAGCACGGGGCAGACATTGCTACTCAGGCTGTGGCTGATTCAAACTGAAAGACTTTGCACATATTTTGTTTTATATGAACCTGGAATGTATTTTGCTTATTTGAACAATAAGTGCACATTTTGGCAAAGTGCACGTATTCCCTTTTGTCTCTTTGCCCTGACCTAAACAGTCTCCCCCTGCCCCTACCCCTCAACAGATGTATACTTATCAAAATACAATGCCCGCGGCCTCCATTGCTAACCTCCACCGGAGAATGGCTCACTCTCCTGGCCACGCCTGCCCAGTACAACCCCATCGACTTCTATAGGGCAGCCTCCCAGTCGGGAAAGAGAAGTAGAATAGCCACATAGAAGTCTATAGAGCTGTACTTCTCAGACATGGCCAGGAGAGGGAGCCTTTCACTGCTGAATTTAAACAAACAGGCCATGGGTGTGGGATCTTGGTAAGTATACATGTGTATAGGGGTTGGGTGCAGGGTTGCCAACCGCCAGTAAATTTACTGACAGTTTGCAAAAATCTGTGATTTTTACAAATGTCTATGAATATCAGGGTCTCATTATTTGTCATGCTGTGCTGATTTTTTAAGTGTAAACCAAGCAAATTATTGATATGGGTATTGTCAGTGTTTCCATTTTGTGTTTGAGTATCAATTGCCTTAGTTTTTAATAGGAGTACTGTTATTTTTCAGGTTGCCAGTAAAAAATGTGCTCCGCCAGTACATTTTCCAAGTTTTGCCAGTAAAAACCGCTGCGGGAGGTTGGCAACGCTGGTTGGGTGGATCACTTAGGTCAGCGCAAAAATAAGAAAGTGCACTTTGTCAGAAAGAGCACTTAGGCCCCATTCACACCTGAGCGTTTTGTAGCCTGAAGCCTGAAGCTACAAAACGCTGGAGGGGAAAAAAATCAATGATTCTCTATGGAGATGGTTCACATCTCCACTCAAAAACGCCTGAAGCCAAAAGCCTGAAAACGCCTGAAGCTCAAACAAGTTCTGGAAGTATTTTTGTAGCTTGATTTGGGCATTTTTCTATTTTTTTACATTGGTGACTTTTTGACCTGTACAAAATCGCGGTAAAAAACGCGGCACAAACGCTACAAAAATCGCGGTAAACAACGCGGCAAAATCGCATGTATTTCTGCCTGAAAACGCGACGCCCAGGTGTGAATGAAGCCTTATTGTTTAAAGAGGTGTGTACCACCTGGGGAAAAAAATTAACAGTCAGCAGCTACAATTACTGTAGCTGTTGACTTTTAATATATGGACACTTACCTGTCCAGGGAGCCCGCAATGTCTGCACCCCAGCCGATTTTCGGATTGGCAGTCAGGTGCTGCCGCCTCTACCTCCACTAAGGGAAAACTCTGCGCTTTATAACTGAGGCAGAGGAAGGGACAGCGCCGTGGTGTCGAAAACAGGTACCTGTGCCCCCCTCCCCCCTGAAAGGTGCCAAATGTGGTACGGGAGGGGGGGGGAAGCAGATAAGCGCAGGGTGGAACTCCGTTTTAAGTTAAAGTTCAAGTGGGCTTTAATCTACTCCAGAATGAATAGTTCACTACAGTGAGGTGGGTGGTTATGTAAAAAACACAATGGTTGAATAAAAAGTGTTTATTCTCTAAACTCATACAAAACAGTACACGTAGCAGGGTATACATTGTGTGCAGGGCCAGATTAAGAGCATCATGGGCCTGGTGCTGGGAATTGTGGTGGGCTTTTTTTAATGGAAATAAATAAAATGAAAATTGCTAAAACAAGTTAAATATGCTGCTGCAATTTACATATCAATCATATGTACACTGTATACAGAGCAGGGCTGGGCAGCATTAGTGACTCACACCATTGGGCTGGGCCTATCCTAAGGAAGGGGCCTGGAGCTGCAGCTCCAATAGCCCCTATGTTAATCCAGCCCTGATTGTGTGGAAGGACCAACAAACATAGCGATGGCTTGAGTGAAGGCCGTACAATAAATACAAACGTGACAAAAAGATAGAGTATCCTCTATCGATAATGAAGGGATACCCTGTATGATGGAATAAACACTTAACCTGTAAATGGTAAAAAGTAAAGTAAAAAAAAACATACTTCATATAAATATTGAGCACAGTACATCCAAGCCAGGGTGCCACATAAAAGCCATCCTCCATAGTGGGTAAATAATAACATGAGTCCATGGCAGGCGTATACTGCCATAGGTAAAACTGTAGTGCATCCAAGCAGAGCCCAACGCGTTTCTGTGGAGGCGTAGTCCACTTCATCAGGGGCGGATCCTCTAGTACTCTACAGAAAAAACATGAACATATAAATGGAGACTCATGATATAGAATAAACATGAAAAAATAAAAAATAAAATAGGGATGTAAAGGGTCTAATAGAAGCAAACTCATGGTGTTGTCGGCCATATACTTACATGGTATCTATGTATCTGAATGTAAGCTACATTGGGGAGGACAACCAGAGGCTGGTGATGATGCCTGCATCGGAAACTGAGGTAAGGAGTCCGTAGAGGCGGGAGGAACATATGGGCAGCCCCAAATGGGTCAGAGTGATGAGGAATGTGGAGACTCCAGTCTGCTGGGTAAATAGATTGTGTGAAAGTGATGAGTGATAGCGTAAATGTGGTGAGGGGAGGAAAGGAACATTTTCTTTTCCCTTTTCATTTTCCTTTCCTCCCCTCACCACTTTTACTCCATCACTCATCACTTTCACATGATCTATTTACCTACTTGTATCCTGTGTGTTGACCGTATGCACACCTCATATAAAGTCCCATGGGAGAATTCTTTGTTTTTTATGGTCCACATGTAGATCCTCAGTGAGGGAGATAAAAAGATCCTTCTCCAGACCAGGACTTCAAAACCCTGCCCTCCAGAAAATATTCCTTTTGCAGTCTTCTCTGGGCCCTAATCCCAGCTCCTGCTACGACTCAGACTGCAATCTCCTGTTTGAGAAACGTTCTCCTAGGGGCAGAAGCCCCCAGGAAACTGGAACTCCCATGAAGAGGAAAGAAACTCAGCCAGAACTTCCTAAACATTTATCACCTCACCAACCACCTTCTGGATACCTCGTTCTAATGATTGCCTGTGGTATGATAAACATTCATGCTGGTCATCTGCATCTTCCTGCCCTATATTTTGGAAACTTCTTCCAGAAACAGGTGGGAAAACTCAAACATCCAGCTTAAGAACCCCTGAACTCTCATGCCAAATTTTACTTGCTACTTGATTCTGCATGGTCGTTTCCATGCTTCATTTGTGTTATAACAAACCTGTTGAAAGAGTGTGCTTACCGCATTATGGTTATTATTATTATTATTAGTCGTGTACTCTATTACATTTTTCCCAATAAAATATTTGAACAAGGAAACCCTGAACTGGCAATCAATCACTGCTCCACTCACTACAGTAAAGCCAAAAACTAAATTTACCTATCAGCCTAACTAGGAGGGTACTACACTTACTTATAACCACTTGCTGACCCTATAACTTACATATACGACGGCAAGGTGGCTCCACTGGTGACCTGACCCACTCCCGCTGTGATTATATACTGCAGACTCTATATCCACCAGCACCTGACGATCATTAGGCAGAGAGACAGAACAGCAATCTGCCTTTTTAACAAGGCAGATCGCCGTTCTGTCAGTAGGGAAGACATGGATCCTGTGTCTCTGCAAAGCAGGAACATGGATCAATGCTTTCCCCTAGTAAAAGCACCTCCCCCACAGTACAAAAGCATTGGCTAGGCACACCGTTAACCCTTTGATCACCCCTGATGTTAACCCCTTCCCAGCCAGTGTCATTAGTACAGTGACAGTGCATATTTTTTAACATTGGTCACTGTATTAGTGTCCAAAAAAGTGTCAGTGTCCAGCTTGTCTGCCGCAATATCGCAGTCCCACTATAAGTTGCTGGCCTCTGCCGTTACTATTAAGAAATAAAATAATTAAAATTCCATAAATCTATCCCATAGTTTGCAGTGATAATTTTTGCGCAAACCAATCAATGTACGCTTATTATTTTTTTACCAGACCTAGAATAGTTAAAATGATAAACAGTAAAATGGTCCAACTGTTCTTCCATGCTTAACAATTACTATGATGTTAAGAGTACAAATTATTATTATCAGATGAACCGCACATACTGTATTTACCATTCTTCCAATATAAGCGTTAATGGACACATTCTGTATGATAACTTCTGTTTGTACAAATTATCCAGAAAACAATAAAAATTCTGGAAAAAAAATATGTAGCAGAATACACATTGGCCAAAATTGATAAAGAAATTTGATTTTTTTACATTTATTTATTGGGAATGTTTTATAACAGAAAGTAAAAAATATAGTTTAATAAGAAACACAGAGGTGATCGAATATCACTAAAAGAAAGCTCTATTTGTGGGAGAAAAAGGACAGGAATTGTATTTCGGTACAACATCGCCCGACCGTGCAATTGTCAGTTAAAGTAATGCAGTGCCATATCACAAAAATTGGCCTGGTAATTAAGGGGGGGGGGTAAATCTTCTGGAGGCCAAGTGGTCCACATATGTATATAATGTTTCCTGCCCAGATCTTTGCATCTACTAATCATTTTGGTGTGTAGTTTCAACAAAGCTTGTGCAGATTTACATCACGGCTCACTTTGAATTACTTGTGTTTGTGACAGGCTTACTATATGCTGTACCATCTTGATGTTTACTTAATTCAATCTGTCATTCAGGTACCATGGAAAAAGCGGAAGCAATAAAGGACATACTGATAAATTTAATATATGGCCTCATGCACACTGAGCTGTTGCTTAGATCCCCTGAATGTCTTTTCTCCTGGGAAGAGAAAAGGTGCCTAAAAAATGCTTCTACGGCCGTGTTTTGCACACATGTTTAGGCTCCTCGAGCATTTGAGTGTTTAAGGATTCCAGCGGCTATTGGTAAGAACATGCAAACTCCATGCAGATGGTATCTTAATGGGGATCAAAGGATGCTTGTTGGCCACTTCTCATCTCTGATATAAGTGCAGCTAGCACATAGGCATGTGCAGAGGGTTGCTAGGTGTGCCTGGGCACACTCTAATCACTCTGTGCTGTGCCCCCCTACTGCCTTGGCTTCTCCCCAGGTTGCAACCCAACACCCGCCCTGCCTAGGGTTGGCACCTCATCCCTTTAAAACCGAATACATATTAATTATGTATACTCCCATCCTCTAAATATTCAGAGTCTTCCTAGTTCATCCACCACATAGGTCTAAATATTCCTGTTGGGACTTCACTCTGAGACCATTTTGCTACCCATGTGGAAAGTGGAGGATATACAGTGGCTTTAGGTGTAATCCAATACATCTGGAATATCATGTAAGCATACCGAGTAACTTGTCCATGCCATGTGTTTTTGCAATATGAGACCACCTGTGACTGCAATATTTTTCACTTTTTGCTATAAAATACCTCTCAAAAAAAGTAAAAATTACATTTCTTCATCAGTTTAGGCCAAAATGTATTCTACATATTTTTTGTAAAAAAAAAAAAAAAAAATCGCAATAAGCGTATATTGATTGGTTTGCAGCAAAAGTTATATTGTCTACAAACTATAGGGATATATTTATGGCCTTTTTATTATTATTTTTATTTTTTTACTAGTAATGGTGGCGACCTGCGATTTTTATTGGGACTATATTGCGGCAGACAGATCGGACACGTTTAACACTTTTTTGGGACCACTGACATTTATACAGCGATCAGAGCTAAAAATAGCCACTGATTACTGTATAAATTACACTGGAAGGGAAGGGATTAACACTAAGGGGCGATCAAGGGGCTACATGTATTCCCTGGAAGGTGTATCTAACTGTATGGGGGCTGGGCTGACTGGAGGAGGAGAGAGATCGTTGCTCCCTATCACTGGGAACAGACGATCTCTGTCAACTCCCCTGTCAGAACGATTTATTTCTATACTACGGCGGAGCGGTTCTAGTAGAACTTGAGCAGCGGGCTGATCATTGCCTGGGGCTGTGCTGGCTGGATGATCCATCTGTAAAGACCTATATAAACAAGGCTTATACTGACCCCGGTGGGCCTGCGTTTGAGGTGAGCGGCCAATTCACACAGAGGTGAACGGTGGAGGTGGAAAAGAAATTATCAAAATATTTTGGAATTATTTTTGGTTGCACAATATTTAAAAGCTGAGAAGACACAAATATGCTGTTTTGGACTTGACCCAAACACTAACCCTGGCACTGGCCTAGATCAAACCTTGATCTTGGTATTTTCCTTAATTTTTTTTCAAAAATTTTTTTACCAAACATTTTTTATTCTGCAAGGAAGGAGAAAGATACACTGTCTCCATTCACAGAAAGAAAAAAACACAAGGGTGGGCTTCAGTGACTGATCATTGTGGTAGCCAATCAGAGGCTACCACAGCGATCAGGTGACCCGGAATCGGGAGATTCAGGTCCCTATCGTTACAGAGCCAGGAGCTCTCGGTGGGACCCCGGGCTCTGTGCTGGGAATGCGTCATGCATCCTGCTCCCAGCACAAAGGGAGAAACACAAACACTGTATTACCAAAAGTATTGCAATGCCTGCCTTTACACACACATGAACTTTAATGGCATCCCAGTCTTAGTCCGTAGGGTTCAATATTGAGTTGGCCCACCTTTTCCAGCTATAACAGCTTCAACTCTTCTGGGAAGGTTGTCCACAAGGTTTAGGAGTGTCTATGGGAATGTTTGACCATTCTTCCAGAAGCGCATTTGTGAGGCCAGGCATTGATATTGGAGAGAAGGCCTCCGATCTGATTCATCCCAAAGGTGTTCTATCGGGTTGAGGTCAGGCCAGTCAAGTTCCTCCACCCCAAACTCGCTTACCCATGTCTTTATGGACCTTGCTTTGTGCACTGGTCCAAATCATTCGGTGGAGGGCGGATTATGGTGTGGGGTTGCTATTCAAGGGTTGGGCTTGGCCCCTTAGTTCTAGTGAAGGGAACATAAGGCGTCAGCATACCAAGACATTTGGACAATTTCATGCTCACAACTTTGTGAGAACAGTTTGGGGATGGCCCCTTCCTGTTCCAACATGACTGCACTCCAGTGTACAAAGCAAAGTCCATAAAGACATGGATGAGCGAGTTTGGGGTGGAGGAACTTGACTGGCCTGCACAGAGTCCTGACCTCAACCCAATAGAACACCTTTGGGATGAATTAGGGCAGAAACTGTGAGCCAGGCCTTCTCGTCCACATCAGTGCCTGACCTCACAAATGTGCTTCTGGAAGAATGGTCAAACATTCCCATAGACACTCCTAAACCTTGTGGACAGCCTTCCCAGAAGAGTTGAAGCTGTTATAGCTGCAAAGCAGCGTTGCCAACCTACAAGTTTGAAATTTACTGACATGACACCCAAAATTTACTGGCACCGCCACATTTTTACTGGCATTTCCAAAAGTTACAAAATTACAGTTTTAAGTGCAAATGTCAGTATTTAGGCTACAGACAAGTACAATATGCAATTAGCAATGTCATTTAAGGTATATATTAAGACAAAAAACACATTTTATTTGCGATATAGTAAGAATGTAGCTTGAGGACAGGACAGGTGGGCAAGAAATTAGAATGGATGGCATGCACACATGAAACTGACTCTCGCAGTGACAGCAGTGTGCCGCAGCACAGTAAATGATGACATCTCACCAACACAACACGTCCCCTCCTGAGTCACACTGACAGTCTCTCTCCACACCAGGTGGTCCCTTCAGTCTACTCCAGTCCAGACAGCACTGACAGTCCCGCTCTGGGCTTGCCTTACTCCCGTCTCGCAGACCTGCACATGAGGCTCCAGCCACTCTGCTGAGCTCCCTTGCACCATGACATCACACAACACGCTCAGGCACTGCCTCTGCCAGACCTGCACCCCGCCGGCATCGCCCAAACACATTATAGCAGTCTCAGAATGTACAGTTACGAGCTGAGCACCACAGCCACATTTTTTACTGACAACCTTTTCCTGTTACTGGCATTTACTGGCAGGGGAAGAGTTTCCATTTTTTACTGGCTGCCAGTAAAAATACTGACGGTTGGCAACACTGCTGCAAAGGGTGGGCCAACTCAATGTTGACTGGGATGCCATTAAAGTTCATGTGCGTGTAAAGGTAGGCGTCCCAATACTTTTGGTAATATAGTGTACATGTGACCCCATGTAAAAAAAAGCCCAGTGCAGTGAGGCCGCATATATGTTTTACGTCAACGTGAAGGGGTTAAAGAAAAGGGAGTTCTGTGAATGGGAGAACTACAAGTACCAACAGTCTTTGCAAATATCGGCTTGTAGTTTTTAATCTCACGCTGTATTATGGCACAGATCTGGAAAAAAGTTTTATGTAAGAATACACGACTGTTGTATTTAGACAATATTTGCTGATCCTGAGTTCAGCTGTAAATTTCTTGAACCCCTATCACCCCGCTTTATGTGATTATCTGACTATCAAATATCCCCCTCCATTCTCTTTAGGACATTTTACTAATTATAGATCAATAATGGAGACTGAATTGGTTTTATCTGATAAACGTCACTTCTCGCGCACGCAGGATTCTGTAGTTCATCCGATACAGATTGACAGATTTAATAGAATCCTCCAATTCTAATTTGGATTTAATCTCTCTAAAGAAAAAAGATAAAATCCTTAAAAATGGCAGCTCTCTCCAGTTAGCGCAGAGCTTTGCTGACATATGTCTGCTGTTCTAACTGCGGCTTTTTATTTCTGAGCCCAGGTGAACCCCGCGCCAGAAACCTACTCACAGACAGCTGTTCCAGTCTTATTGGGTTTAATTAGTGTGTGGCTGCTTTTTGGCGCCTCTGCTGCAAAGCTGGAACCGCTCCGGCATCGGCTTCATCAATAAAACACTGCGGAAAGAAGTTGTTTTTCAAAAACCTTTAATGTCGCCCGTGCTGCCCAGAGACGGCGGCGTATTTTCTGAGTTATTATTGCAAAGTTTATTAGGACGTAATTATTGACTTGATTGTTACTGTTTATATGCTCGCTGCGCTGTATTTTTATAGGATTTCATTCCACTATTTCATTGCATTGTAGATTCCTACTGTGTAGATCCAGAGCATGTCTGGTGCAATCAACAACCCCGCTGCGAGGAAATACGGCGCCCAGAGACTATAATATTTTCAATAAATCCGCCACAAAATAATTTAACAGGAAGTGCAGCTTGGATGTGTAAGAGGCAAGCATGGCCGCCTTATGTGCATGGCACCTAGAATTACAGGAAATATATTGCTAAATCTCAAACAGGTAAAGTGGTTCTAAGCCCGGTTCACACCAGTGCGTCTTTGAAATTGCGATAGATCAGCACGATTTCAGAGTGCAATTTTGATGTGCGATTTCATTGCGACTTCATTTAACAGAAGTCAATGCAAGTCGCAATGAAATCACAGAGAAGTAGTGCAGGGACCTTGTTCAAAGTCACTGCGACTTGAGTCACAAAGATTTGAATGGTTCCAACTGTCAAATCGCATTGGTGTGAACCCGGGCTTAAAGTGGTTGTAAAGGCAGAAGGCTTTTTATCTTAGTGCATTCTATGCATTAACTGGTTCCTGACCGCATGCTGTTTATTTACTGCTGCAGAGTGGCAGTGTCCCACAAATCGCCGTATATAAGTGGCAGCTCGCGCCTGCGCAGCTATCGGGCGGGGCGCTCTCGTGCCCGCCGCACTCTGCAGGAGTATGCCCGCGGCTCGGGCGGACCAGGTGTCCGCCAGCGAGCCACGATGACCTGCCAAAGAAAAAGAATGTGGAACCGCCAATGTAAACACGGCGGTTCCCCGCTCTGTCAGTGGGCATGTAAGAGATCTACTGATCCCTGTCACTGGGATCAGTTAGATCTCTTATGCCCATGGTAGCCCAGCCCCCTCACAGTTAGAAAACACCTAGGGAACACAGTTAACCCCTTCTCTGCCCCCTGCAGGTTAATCCCTTCACTGCCAATGACATTTACACAGTAATCGGTGGATATTTAAATTTCTGATCGCTGTATAAATGTCATTGGTCCCAAAAAAGTGTCAAAAATGTCCGACATGTCCGCCCTAATATAACAGTCCTGATAAAAATCGCAGATCGCTGCCATTACCAGTTAAAAAAAAAAAGTAAAGATCCTTTTATCATAAGCGGTAGACGTCTTAGTAATGATGGCTGACCACCCACGAGGCCCTTTAAGGATAGCTACACACAATGTACAGGGACTAAACTCCCCTATCAAGTGCAGAAAAGTAGGAGACCACTACAAATCACTAAACTTGGACATAATAATGCTACAGGAAACACACTTTCCTGCTAGCTACAAACCTAACTTTATACTGTACATTCTCACTTCCCCAAATTCTTTCTAGCCAGTACCGAAACCAAAACTAAGGGTGTAGCTATACTGATCTCGAAATACTGTAACTTCACTTTGCTGTCAGAGGTAAAGGACCAGGAGGGCAGATATATCCTTGTAAAAGGCACCATAGACGACCAAACTGTCTCTCTTATTTCATACTATGCTCCAAATAGGGGTCAGCTGGGATTTTTCCGGAAGATGCTAGATGCCCTTTCTCCCTTTTTGGAGGGCTCTATCATTTTCGGGGGAGACTCGAACTCGGCCTTCGACCAATCTCTGGACAAATCCAGGCCCCTGGGTAGCCAACTAATGCATCCTTCTAAAGAAAGCCTGAGGATAGCCAAACTTTTACACAAACACAATCTAGTAGATGTTTGGAGGGACAAACATCCGACCAAAAGAGACTTCACTCACTTCTCTAGCCCCCACAACTGCTACTCGAGGATCGACCACTTATTAACTCCCTGCTATATTCTCTCTTCTATCTTAGATGCCAGTATTCATGATACAGTCCTCTCAGACCATTCGATAGTGATAATCAGCGGCGGCTGGTGTGGGAGGGGCGCTGGGGCGCCGCCTCCCCGCCGGCAAAAGACAAAAGAAAAAAAAAAAAAGTCAAGTAAGTGAGCCTATTGGTCGGCCATTCAAGCCTATGCATGTGCGCTTGTTCCTGCGGCCATGCATAGGCTGATTGGCTGCCCTGAGCCTCCGCTCAGGGTGATTGGATGAGGGGCCGGGGGCGGGTCACTGTGGCAGCGGAGGTGACTTCCGCTCCCACAGAGACCATGACCACCCGGGGACGACGAGGGGGGGACAGCCGCTCTCCGTATGCCGAACTCTGCAGACCCAGCGCGCTCTCGCATGCCGAATCTCTGCAATAATCCTGCCTGCTGGATGGGGTAAGTGCGGGGGGGGACTCTGCAATGTACCCCACCTATCTCACTGGCTGCAAACTGCCCCCTCCTATCTCACTGGCTGCAAACTGCCCCCACCTGTGTCACTGGCTTCAAACTGCCCCCACCTATGTCACTGGCTGCAAACTGCCCCCACCTGTGTCCCTGGCTGCAAACTGCCCCCACCTGTGTCCCTGGCTGCAAACTGCCCCCACCTGTGTCACTGGCTGCAAACTGCCCCCACCTGTGTCACTGGCTGCAAACTGCCCCACCTGTGTCACTGGCTGCAAACTGCCCCACCTGTGTCACTGGCTGCAAACTGCCCCCACCTGTGTCACTGGCTGCAAACACCCCCGTCAAACGTCGGTCACTGTGTC
>BLSH010164238.1:817962-829471 GCA_018402905.1 Glandirana rugosa | reverse complement strand
CGATTGGGGAAGTGACGGATACTGTAAATGTGTCATTAGTCACCTATAAATTTAAAGACTAGCGACATATTTACAGTAACCAGGGTTTTTTCACAGTTTTTACAGGCTGTACAGACGTTATAGAGTCAGAGCTATTTTTAGCGTCTAGCGGCGGTAATAATTTTTTCATTTTTTTTACATTTTATCATTTTTGCGGTATTTACTTAAGAGTACCAAACATTTCCACCGTTGAAAACGCGTTTGGTTAGTTATTTGCGACTAGCGTTAAAAAAAATGGTGTTTATACTCCTTCTTATATATAGTCGGTTTTGACTACTATAAAAAACATATGTATTAATCAGTTTTGGCTGATATATATTCTTCCTCATATTTGTGGTAAAAAAAATTGCGATCAGCGTTTATTGATTGGTTTGCGCAAAAGTTGCCACCTTTACAAACCATGAGAATTCATTTATGGCGTTTTTACTATTTTACATTTTTTTTACTTTTTTAATAATGGCGGCGATCTGCGATTTTTATCGAGACTGAGATATTGCAGACATGTCGGACATTTTTGACACTTTTTTGGGACCAATGACATTTATACAGCGATCAGAAATTTAAATATCCACTGATTACTGTGTAAATGTCATAGGCAGTGAAGGGGTTAGCCCGCAGGGGGGGGGCGATCTAGGGGCAGAGAGGGGGTTAACTGTGTTCTAACTGTGAGGGGGGCTGGGCTGCCAGGGGTATAAGAGATCTAACTGATACCAGAGACAGGGATCAGTAGATCTCTTACATGCCGCCTGGCAGAGTGGGGAACCGCCATGTTTACATCGCCGGTTCCCCGTTTTTCTTCTGTGCCAGGCAATCGCGGGTAGCGGATGGACATCGAGTCTGCCGGACCCACGGCCATACTGCTGCAGAGTGCAGCGGGCATGAGAGCGTGCCACCGCGCTCCTGCCCGCTAGCCGCGCATGCGCGAGCCGACGTTTATAGATGGCAATTCTCACTACAGCGCCACTCTGCAGCAGTAAATGTATGCGAGCCGGTCCGGAACCGGTTAAAACGAAAACCCTTGCAAACAAACTGTTCACCCAATATATATATATATATATATATATATACACACACACAGTATATATATCTTGACATTGGCCCTAGCCTCCCACGCTTTCATGAGGCCCAAGTTACATAGACATCACAATGCTGTGCCCCAGCTGTCTCCCAGCCCATTGCAATAATGAATTTTTGAGGGATATCGAGCTTCAGCCCTGTGAGAAGGCACTTTGCTGTCACCAGTACCTCCAATGAGCATTGGAACAATTGACAGGGCACCAACTACCAGGTCTCAGTGAGTCTCACCCCACTAACTCTTATTATCAAAGCTATCCTCAGTCAAACATAGCAAAGCTAAATAGTTGGTAAAGTACAATTTTCATAGATAAGCCTTTAGAATCATAATATATATATATATATATATATATATATATATATATATACTGTATATATAGAGAGAGAGAGAGAGAGAGTGAGAGAGAGAGATTCCTGCTTTTGCCCAGGCTAGGCTTGTTCTCTTTAACCCCTTCAATACTGGGCACTTTCCCCCTTCCTGCCCAGGCCAATTCTCAGCTTTCAGCGCTGTTGCATTTTGAATGACAATTGCGTGGTCATGCTACACTGTACCCAAATGGCAATTTTATCATATTTTTTCCCACAAATGGAGCTTTCTTTTGGTGGTATTTGATCATCGCTGGGGTTTTTATTTTTTGTGCTACAAATAAAATAATTCAACAATTGTGAAAAAAAAAAACATTTTTCTTTGCTTCTGTTACAAAACTTTGTAAATAAGTAAGTTTTCTCCTTCATAGATGGGCACTGATGAGGCTGCACTGACGGGCACTGATGAGGCAGTACTGATTGGCACTGATGAGGTGGCACTGATGAGGCAGCACTGATGAGGTGGCACTGATGATGAGGCACCTACTGTATATGCAGCACTGATGGGTGGCACTGATAGGCAGCACTGATGGGCACTCATAGGCAGCACTGATGGGCACTCATAGGTGGGACTGGGCACTGACAGGTGACACTGATGGGCACTGATAGGTGGCACTGGTGGGCACTGATAATTGGCACTGATAGGCAGGACTAATAGATGGCAGTGTTAGGCAGCACTGATCAGGAGGCACTGGCAGGCATCACTGATGGGCACTGAGTGCCATCCCTATTGGGCATTGATTGGCATCCATGGTGGTCCTGTGGTGGGCATCCCTGGTGGTCCTGCGGTGGGCATCCCTGGTGGTCCCAGGTGGCATTCCTGGTGGTCCTGAGTGGGCATCCTGGGGGGGGGCGCAGACCCCCCGGTCAGGAGAGCCGCTGATCAGCTCTTCTCTACTTGCGTCTGGCAATGCGAGTGGAGGAAAAGCCAAAAAATGGCTCTTCCTATTTACACTGTGATCAGCTGTGATTGGACACGTTGATCACGTGTTAAAGAGCTTCCATCATAGGCTCTTTACCACGATCGGAGATGCAGTGCATCAGACTGGCACACCACCGATCATTGCACTGCGTGCCCTCACGGGTGCGCGCTGGCATGTTATCATACTTCATGTCATATGACATCCAGTCAGGATAACCGAACCACTTACCGGCTATCATTCTGTTATAGGCCAGACGGGAAGTGGTTAAAGAAGTAGTTCAGCAGGGAATATGAAAAGGACAAAGCTCCCACTTATTTCATTCACTGTTTAAAAAATAGCGGGGCTCTGCTCGCCCAGCCACGTCAGTGCTCTGTGAGTGGGAAACTACAAGTCCCATCAGCCTTTGCGGCTGTCAGCTTGTAGTTTCAATTAACTACCATATCGCTGTTGAGCGCTCTGGTAGTTCATTAATTCTTCCTGTCAGTGTGTATCTGCCTGTCTGTACGAGGTACAAACAGATGGATACACTGAGAAGTCTGCAGGAATCCTGATCGTGGGTGCAATGCTGTTCAGGCTCAGAGTAAAAAAATTAATAAATGCACATTTTTTTACCTGCAAAAAGATGTGCATTTTTTTTTTAATAAGGTGAACTTAGCCTAACCTCAATCAAGCCTTCAGAATCAATATTATTTAAAGTATAACTAAAAGCAAAACTTTTTTTTTTTTTTTTTTTTAGTTTTGAGAGGGATTAAAACACCTGTCAGGGTTTTATTGCTTACTGTCGGTGTCTCCGTTAGGCCTGTTTCACATATGTCAAATGTGTGAATCAGGCCTTATGGAGATTTTCCCTCTCTATTTGTCCTGTTTACCATTATCATTGACAATGAAAGTAAAAGAAAATCCCAAATTTTGGGTTGTCCCCAGAAAAGTAATAGAGGGGAAATCTTCCAATGGGGACACTAGTTCTGGTGACCTGGGGGTCCCCAAGAGATTCCCTTAATTTGCAGGGATTTCCTCTCACTTCCTATTTGGCTATGGGACAGGAAGTGAAGGGAAAATAGGATGATAAAAAAAAATTGGACACGGGTTATAACCCTCCCTAATTTTATTCAAAATGAAAAATGGAAAATTGTATCATACTTACCATAATTTTCCTTTCCTGGTGCCTATCCATGGCAGCATACAAATGATAGAGCTCCATCTCGACTCATTCCTTTAGGACCAGTGAATAGCATAAATTAAACACGTAGTCCTGCCGCCAACATTCTCCATAATATAGAATACTAAGGGTGGGAGTGTGTGCTGCCATGGATAGGCACCAGGAAAAGGAAAATTACTGTAAGTATGATACAATTTTCGGTTTTCCTGGGCCTCCATGGCAGCATACAAATGATAAATAACTAGCTACACCAGGGTGGGTAATGCTTCAAAAGAAATGTATTTAGGCACAGATGGTGCTTTCTGAATTGCCCCTCTACCGGAATTCACTGTGGTGAAGGCCCCTAGATCAACTCTGTAGTGCCGGAGAAACGCATGCTGGTTCCATCTTCCTAGCCCTGTATGCTTTATGGATTAATTTGACAATCCAAGATGCGAGCATCCTGATGGAAGCCTCCTTTCCCCTGTTTCTCCCCCAAGGGCTAACAAACAATCTATCCGAGTTATAATCAATATATGCTCTGAGCACTCTGGAGATGTCCAAGTTGCGACATAAGTCTGATTGAGTCTCTGGAAAAACTGGTAAAGCACAAGGCTCTCTTAGGTGACTTGCCGTAGTGACTTTAGGAGTGAAATCTCAAAGTGGCCGAAGCTCCACTCGGTCATGGAAAAAGGAGATATATTCACTCCCAACTCCTAGTACATGAAGTTCGGAAATCCTTCTACCTAATGTGATGGCTAGAAGAAAGGCTGTCATTAGAGACAGATTCCAGATTGAAGTGTGCTCCATGGGGGCAAAAGGGATGCACAGCCAGTACCTCCAATACTAGGGAGAGATCCCATTTTGGGAAGGAACGTCTGACAGATGGACGAGTCCTCAGTACTCCCTTGAGGAAGGTCATTACTAAAGGATTCTCAGCCCATCTTGTGTTGGTTGTTGCTGATAGGGCTGCTACTTGTACTTTTAAAGAACTAAGGCCACAACCTAAATCAAGTCCCGTTAGAAGAAACTCAGCACATCTGAGACAGAGGGAGACACATGGGTCAAGATTCTTTCCAATAGCAAGGGCAGAAACGTATTCCATATTTTCCCATATATGGAATTGGTCGTTGGTTTCCTTGCCTTGAGGAGAGTTGAAATAATTTCAGGGAATCCTTTAAGTCTACTGAGAGTAACCAGACCCGGGGCTGTACTGCTTGTAACATCATTTGAAGAGACTCCATTTTGAAACTTTCCAGAGAAATATACCGATTTAGCTCCTTCAGATCTATAACAGGTCTCCATCCTCCAGTCCTCTTTGGGACCAGAAAAATGGTGAAACAGAAACCTGTGTACTGTTCTGAGTAAGGCACTGGAATGGCTGCCCCCTGGAGCTGGAGCGATGTTACGAATTGAAGCAGAGCTTGTGCTTTTTGCGGGGAAGCTGGGATCTCTGTCCGTTTGAAGGGCCTTGATGACGGCTGGCGTGAAAAAGTCCAAAAATGTCCGTATCGGACTGTGGATAGGACCCACGGGTTCTGATATTTGTTTGCCCAACTGGCCCAAAATATTTGAGCCCAGCTCCTACCAGGAGCGTTTGGGCTGACCTCATGTCAAAAAGACTTCGATGTTTCTTGGGGAGCGGACAAGGCCGTGTTCTTTCTTGCTCCCAGAAAGGAAGACTGAGTGCTCTTTGAGTCCCTCCTGCCCTCTCTGGCCTGCCGAGATTGTTTGAAGTCTTCGGACCTTGACTGTCTGAACTTTGAGGAGTACACCGACTCCCTCCTTGTCCTTCTATCATGAGGAAGTAGGCCGATTTCCCCCTGGTAACTCGAGATGGCCTTATCCATCTTCTCGCCAAAGAGGGCCTTCCCATTGAAGGGAACTTTGCACCAGTTCTGTTTAGATGTTAAGTCCGCTACCCATGGCTTCAGCCATAAGACCCTCTTTCCATCACTCAGTGCAACATTGATCGGGCTGAGCAGCGAATCGTATCTATCGCTGCTTCCCCGATGAAGTCTGCTGACATTCTCAACTCCTCCAATGCCTTGATAATGTCTTCCTTTGGGATGTCCTGGCGTATGGCTGCTTCTATGTTTTCGGTCCAGGCCCTGATGGCGTTGGATACTGAGGTGAGGGCAATGGCGGGCTTACATGCTGCGCCTGAAGCCAGATAGCTCCTCTTGAGATCCAGGTCTATACGCCTATCCAGTGGATTATTAACCACTTGCCGCCAGATCGTGCACTGTGAGCCAGAGGCGTGCTCGCGCACTCTGGCCGGGGGGGGCCAGGGAGCGGGTCTCCGCCGGCTACCCGCGATGCCCCCCCCGGAGTGAAAGAAAGGAGATCCGTGCATGTAAACACGGATCTCCGTTCTGTGAGAGGGGGAAGGGCTGTGATCACAGCCTTCCTCTATATGGAAGCTGTGGTCACTCCCCTTCCCCTGCCAGTCAAACACTAATACAGTTAGAACACGCTCAGGGAACACAGTTAACCCTTAGAGCGCCCCCTGCAGGTTAACCCCTTCACTGCCAATGGCATTTACACAGTAATCAGTGCATTTTTATAGCACTGATCGCTGTATAAATGCTAGTGGAACCAAAAAAGTGTCAAAATGGTCCGACATTTCCGCCGCAATATCGCAGTACCGCTAAAAATCGCAGATCGCCACCATTACTAGTAAAAAAAATAAAAACCCCAGAAATGAATTCTCATCATACGTAAATGCGGCAACTTTTGCGCAAACCAATCAATAAACGCCGATTGCGATTTTTTTAATCACAGATATGAGGGAGAAAATAAATCGGCCAAAACCGTTGAAAAAAAATGTTTTTTTATATATTTTTTGGATATTTTTTATATCTTTTTTGGATTTGAATTTTAGCAAAAAGTAAGAAATTTCTTTTGTTTATAGCGGCAATCAGAAATGACGCAGCGGTGATCAAATACCACCAAAAGAAAGCTCTATTTGTGGGAAAAAAAGGACGCTAATTTTGTTTGGGTACAACATCACAGGACCGTGCAATTGTCAGTTAAAGCGACGCAGCGCCGAATCGCAAAAAGTGCTCTGGTCCTAAAGTGTGAAATCCTTCCGGGGCTGAAGTGGTTAAAGGAGGCGGAGTCTTCCATGGGAAGTGTCATATTCTTGGCAAGGTGTCCAAATGCCACATCTACGACTGGCATAGAATCTAGCCCCTGCGTATCTGCTTCCGCCAATGGATATAGCTTGCCGAAGCGAGCTAGCGCAAACTTTTTGTCTGTCTTTTTCCACTCTTCCTCTATTCGTTTTTTGATTTCACTCATCATAGGGAAGGTCACTTGCTTCTTTTTGAAGTGAGGGAAGTACTTCTTTGGTTTTTATTGGGTTGCTCCTCTGGCTCCTCCCATTCAATGGCTGTCCTTATTGGCCTTAATAAATCGCTGGATGAGGGAGAAGCTAAATCCTGTCGTATCAGAGTCATCTGGTGAACCCTTGGAGGGATCTTCCTGTGGAGGATCACTAATTACGTGGCCTGTGGGTGGGATTGACGTACTGCAGGGGGGGGCCTGGGATCTCAGGGGGCCCTGTCAGTCAGCTGAGCTTCCTGTGCAACAGGTTGAGCAGGCACCATTGCCGCTAAATCAAAGAAGGAATCTCTCATGGTTTTCTTCAGCAGATCTGCGACCTGCTGACTCTCTCTCTCTCTCTGTCAGCTGCGTAGTCCTGGAAACAATTCTTGCACACCAGTTTATCCGGCATTGGGGTAGTGATAGTGGAGACAGGGAGCCCTGGAGCACAGGGGGGCACGAGGGCTGGACTTGGTCACTGATGATAGGTGAAGATCCACAGGAGCTCATGCAGGCAGAAGGGTGGTGGTACAGGCTGGGTCAGTAACAGGCTGGCAGTGCGGTACAAGTGGTTCAGCCTGGCGGATAGTCAGGTACAGGCAGGGTCGGCAACGCATGGGCAGTAGAAGTACAAGGGATCATGCAGAAGAGTAGTCATAGACAGGCCGGGGGTCAGGGCAGGCAGCAAGCAAACAAAGTTCAAAAGGAAGCCAGGGTCACAGGTACAGGAAGTCTCTAAGAGTAAACACTGGGGTCACAGGTGCAGGAACGCTGTAGAATGGACAGCACTGGCTGCAGGGTGCTATCCACTTAAATTGCCATTTTGGCGCCATTGCTGGCCCGCGCACAGGCTTTCCAGTGGCCATGGGTGTTTCCTTACAGGTAGCACCACATGCCCAGCATTTCTTCCTCGCTGGTCGCTCAGGAGGGGAGCGAGAGCAGTAGTGTCCTCTTGACCAAGATCTCCCTGAGGATCTACGGTGTAAACGAGGGCTAAATAAGTTGTTGAGTAGTGAGCATTAAAAGGATAAAACTTCCACTGGTTTTATGCATAAAGTAACCCGGTTCTGGTAAAAAAAAGACCATCCTTCAAGTCTTTAGGATGCAGTGGTGGCTGGTGCTATATTTTTGGAAGGGGGGCAGCAAACAAGTCGTCTGCCACATCCCCCCGATCGGTCGGATCAGCCCCAAACAACCCCCCCTAGTCGGTCAGATTACCCGTAACCCACCACCCCCCTGGGCGGCGGTTCCGCCCTGCATCTCCTCCTCCTCTGCTTCACGGCGGCTTCCCCTGTGTTTCCTCCTCGGTGGCCAATAGGATCACTTCTCCTCTCGGCCAACCAGGTCTCAGGACCTTCTTCCTTATTGGCTGGGAGGAGAATCAGGAAGGCAACAGTGAATATCAATTCACTATTGTCACACAACTGCAAAGCTCCCAACTGTCCTTGATTTTGAGGGACTATCCTTCATTCAGAAAAAAGTTTCTCTGTCCTCCTCATTTATAGTGGTATATAAAATTCACCATTTAGCTATCAAAAATTGTTTCCCAGTGCTAAAACTTCCATCCAATTTCTAAATTGCTACATTCGTAAATTCCAAAAGCCAATATAAAGGGATAGTAATGGTAAAAAGCACTTGTGGGTTTAGCCAATCATTTTTTTGTACAATTCTCCTTTAACCACTTGCTTACTGGGCACTTAAACCCCTCCTGCTGCCCAGACCAATTTTAGGCTTTCAACGCTGTCGCATTTTGAATGACAATTGCGGGTCGTGCGGCGTTGTACCCAAACAACATTTTCATGATTTTTTTTCCCCACAAATAGAGCTTTCTTTTGGTGGTATTTGATCACCTCTGCGGTTTTTATTTTTTGCGCTATAAACAAACAAAGAGTGACGATTTTGAAAAAAGAACAATATTTTTTACTTTTTTACTATAATAAATATCCAAAAAATATATAAAAAAGAAAACTATTCATCAGTTTTGGCCTATATATTCTTCTACATATTTTTGGTAAAAAAAATCGCAATCTGCGTATTTTGATTGGTTTGCGCAAAAGTAATCACATCTACAATCTATGGGAATTGATTTATGGCGTTTCTTACTATTTTTTTTTTTTTACTAGTAATGGCGGCGATCTGCGATTTTTATCGGGACTGCGATATTGCAGCGGACATGCCAGACATTTTTGACACGTTTTTGGGACCAATGACATCTATACAGCAATCAGGAATGTAAATGTCCACTGATTACTGTATAAATGTCATTGGCAGTGAAGGGGTTAACACTTAGGGGCAGTGAAGGGGTTAACTGTGTTCCCTGGGTGTGTTCTAACTGTTGGGGGACGGGGCGGGGCTGGTCGGGACATAACAGATCTAACTGATCCCAGTGACAGGGATCAGTGGATTTGCTATGTCCCCTTCACAGAACGGAGAACCGCCGTGTTTACATCAGTGGTTATCCGTTCTGCAGCTGCTACAGGTGATCGGCGGGTCTCAGGTGGACATCGAGTCCGCCCAACCCACGGGTACGCCCACGCAGCATGCGGCGGCCGTGAGAGTGTGCTGCCGCAGGCTGCGAGTGCACGCGGGGAGCGTGCACAAGGCAGGACATCCATGGACGTCCGCCGGGCATTTCAGAGCCGTGCTGTAGCCGTCTTTCGGCTATAGCGCGGATCTGAACTGGTTAAGGGGGTGTGGTAGGAGGTGGGCCCTATGAATACATGCTTTTGCTAGTAGGTGTCCCTCATTCCTATCTCAGAAAGTTGGGAGGTATGCAACTGGGTGGGCTGAGGGCGCAGTGATCTGCACCCCGAGCCCACCTTTTTCTGAAGCCAATCACATGCTTTTAAAAAAAAAAACCCATTGGAATCCATGCTTTCTGTGCCCTGCATGTAATTTAGGGGCCGGGTTCATGGATTAGGGGGGAGGCGCCCCTGCGTCCCGTATGGATGGGCCGACACAGGATGTTTTATATGATACTATCACAGTACATTGAATGGAACTCAGAGGGGTTGATTTACTAAAGCTTGAAAGTGCAAAATTTGGTGCAGCTCCACAGAAACCAATCAGCTTCAAGGTTTTAGAGCCGGTTCAATGGAACTGTTCTAATAGGAGCGACTCAGGTCGCTCCGACTTAGAAAAAGGTTCCTGCACTATTTTCGGGACGACCTCAGCGCGACTTGCATTGACTTCTATGTAAAGAAGTCTCCTTGCAAGCCGCGCTGAGGTAGCCTCGAACGGGGCGACTTGCTTTGCCCTGCAAGTTGCGCCGCTCCAGTGTGAACCACCGGCTCTTATTGTCAAAGCTTGATTTAACAAGCTGAGGTTAGAAGATGATTGGCTAGCATGCAAAGCTGCAGCAGATTTTGCACTCTCCAGCTTTAGTAAATCAACCCCAGAGAGTTCAGGAATGATTCAGTAATCTAACACAAAGTGTGCTTGTATACATGTAATGAACTGTAAGGCTGATCTCAGTTTTCTACAGTCAAGTCAGCAAAGAGACGCTGTGTTGCCGAAGGTCACGTCCCTTTGCACCTCATCACTTGCACATGTCAGTGCTTTTCTTGAATAAACAATTTTTTCTAAATCTCACGTGGAGACTTTAGGTTAAACTTAGTTTAGTGATGAGGTTGACCTAAATCTAGAACCTAAAAATACAGAAGAAAGAGTGAAAACCAAAGTGAAGGACACGCCGTACACAGAGCAGGTGTCAGCAGGCCTCTTGCAGGAAACAGCTGTGCTAGGTGTTTAATTACTCCGCAGAGAGATAACCAGCATGGCTGGGAACCTGCACAGGATGGATAAAAAACTCAGGTCATTGTCCCTTGTGTACATAATTAGAATGGAGAGAGCATGCTCCACGTAATTAGCATTTTCAACAGACCATTTGTATTAATTAGCAAGTGAATGAGTGTCTGATCATATCAAGGGTTGGGGATTGTTACTGCTCCATCTAGTATGGAACATTTTTCCCCATACATTTTTCTTTTTTTTTGTTTAGTTTTTATTTATTCTTTTTATTATATACACAGATTTTTTAACAGCTCTACAAACATAAAGCATTTCTATTCTTGTTTCTATGCAAAACGACTTCAAGTGCTTCTGTAGCCAAAACGTGATTAGGTTTTTTGTTCTCTCTGTGCTAGTTCACACCAGATGCAGTTCTGTGCGCTTTTTTTCTGCACTAAAATGCATGCACAGGGGTTTATTTACTATAGCACCATGGGGGAACAAATGGTCACAAACAACTAAAATCCCTAGAAAACGACTAAATCTAGTCAGAAAAGGTATTCACTAAAGCCCTGAGGGAGAAAATAGTTGCAGAATCGAATTCACTATAGCACCCAAACAGCAGTGACTGACTAAAAAACTAGTCGTGGTAAAAGCAAGGGAATTGCACATGGAAATAATGTTTGGAGCATGGTATGATCACCTAAATTGTGCTAAAATATGCGGTATATTATTTAAAGATAATCTTCTTTTAAACTGTGTGAAAAAGTGATTTCTACACAGAAATATCTTAAAAAGTCTGAGAAGAGATAAATACCCCGTCTTTTTACACCTAGGAACAGAGCACAGCTGAGCACAACTGAGCACAACTGAGCATGCTCAGACACAAAACAACCCTGAAAATAACCCCCAT
>BLSH010164238.1:787163-802853 GCA_018402905.1 Glandirana rugosa | reverse complement strand
GATGTAACGTGACACAGACAAAGAGACCGTATTACCTACCATAGTATTGAGTGTCCGTCACCCGTGCAATAGTACCGAGACCGACCGTAACGTGACGGTGTCACACAGTGTATTGTACCGACGACCCTGTCTCTAGACACGGAAGGGAATCATTTTCGTTGGAGGGGGTGTCACTCTTTTGTGAACAATCCGGGTGTACATTGAGAAACTAACGTGATCTACAATTGGGGAAGGGTCGGCCACAGTAATCATGTCACTGTTACATATAAAAATCGTGACTAGTGATCTCAACTCGCTTGGAGACCTTCAAGCCCAAAACGACCAGGCCGGCTTGAAGCCCTCTAAAAGTTCGGGTCCCCATTGATTTCAATGGGGTTCGGTGTCCGTGCGAACGTTCGGGTTCTGTCCGGACCCGAACCCGGACTTTGTCCCGAAGTTCGGCCGGACCAGCAAAACCCGAACTTCCAGAGGTTCGCTCAACTCTAGTGATCAGTGCTAAAAATATACATTGTCACTGTACTAATGACACCGGCTGGGAAGGGGTTAACATCTAGTGCAATCAAAGAGTTACATGTGGGCCTAACAAGTGTTTTCTCACTGTGGGGGAGGTTGCTTTTACTAAGGGAAGGCACAGATCTCTGTCCCAGCAGCCATGTTATGTGACACACTGTGGCAGTGCAATGCCAGCCAGAGCCATGATAACGTGCCCACTGCCTGTGAGTTATGATACCATCCATTATGCCAGAGAAACAGACACAGTGCAATGTAGTCTATTCACAGACACCCCCAAAACACACCTGTGTTGATGTCTTGAAGGCACTGGCAGCCCCACAATCAGATCCGCTTCCCCTCTGCTCCTGCTGCTGGACACTATCAGCTGAGCTCAGCTGCATTTCTCTTCCTGTCACAACCACTGCCCACCTCACAGCCTCTCTTCGGGCCCACGGCTACTACTGGGTGGGGAGCGGAACTGAGAAGAGGAAGACTACTCTGCTGGGGAAGGTAAGGAGATAGGCAGGTAGGTGGCTGGCTGGGACTTGAGCCAAGGCAGAAGAACATGCGAGCGGGAATTACACCCCCCCAAACTAGTAGGAGCAGCAGAGTGGGGGGTGTAATTCACATTTTTTTTTTAAATTCTGCACTGACTGTCTTTGAAATGGATTGGGCCCCTGTTCAAATCCAATCAGGGGACAAAACCGGGGACAGATTTGGCCCGGGGACAGTGTCCCCAATCTGGGGACTGTCCCCTGAAACCGGGGACGCCTGGTCACCCTAGCATGGATGGCCGTCCCTTCAGAGCGGATGCGCCATTTATTTCACTGGCTGCATGTACAGTAAATATCTCCTAAACGGTACATGTTTAGGAGAAATGTATACTACTTATAGGTAAGCCTTATTATAGGCTTCAAATGTACTCCTTAAAAGTTCAGGCGCTGTATGGAGAACCGACATATGGCAGTCTGTGTAACGAATGTTAGCCCTCTGCAGCTAGAGGGGAACCAAAACACCAGGGATGGTGTTGTGCAGAAGAACAAACAACAAAAGATTCCTCTTAATCCAGTGCTGGGAGGTGATCAAACATCATGCTTAATATTGAACTTCAATCTCACCCAAACCCCGGCAGGCTGACTCAGGCATTTCAAGGCTGGTGCAGGGGGCGACCAAAAGGTGTGTAGGTGCCAGATGTCGCATGGGCATCCACCCAATGGAAGGGATGACAGTCCACTGGTAGAACCCGTGAGGGTCAGTGATGTGGAGAGGCCCCCAATGGATCGGACATGGGATTCCACAGAGCGATGTGAAATCGACTCGCCACAACAAGGATGAATTGATAAAGGACCACGCCCGAAATGTGTTATCAGGACTACAGCCTGCTGACAGCTTTCCATCTGCTCTACAACTGCATCTTTGTTCCATTCCAAGCCTTGTTGTGGTGAGTCAGTTCGACATTGCTCTGTTTTGGCGACATCACATCCAGCGCGCCACCCGACCACACTAGCTGCACCACCCGGTGGTTTAGAATCCCATGTCCAGTCCATTGGAGGCCTCTCAACATCACTAACCCTTACGGATTCTACCAGTGGTCTGTCATCTCTTCCATTGGGTGGATGCCCATGCAACATTTGGCAACTACACACCTTTTGGTCGCCCCCAGCACCGGTCTTGATATGCCTGAGTCAGCCTGCCGAGTTTTTGGTGAGATTGAGGTTCAATATCAAGCATGATGTTTAACATTGATTGTCTGTCAACCATGTTTTAACCCTTTCCATTCTTGGAATCCTTTGATTTTACAATAAATCTTTTTACACAAACTGTGTCATAGACATTTTTATGACTTTTCTGAGGTATGCCTCAAGTGGTTTGTACCTGTGCTTGTTCTTATTATAGGCTTACTTAGCTATAGATAAAATTCAGTAGTAGTCTTCATGCCGTAGAGTTTACTTCCTCTTAAGGCCTCATGCACACAGGACATTTTTTGACTCTTTTACAGCAGCTGTTTTTAGCTGCAGACATTTTTTTCTACAGTCAATAAACCCCCCATCATGTTATCCTGTGTGTTCATGCACGCATAGGCTGTTATCAACTGTTTTTAGCAGTGATGTTTTTGAGCTGTTAAAAAAAAAACCAGGACCTGAGGGTTCTGAGAGACGTTAACATTCAAACGCTCAAAAACGTGCAAAAACATGGCTAAACGTTGATCCCCAGTGTTTTTGGACGGTTTAGATCAATTGAGAAAAAAAAACGCTGGCCCTTTAAAAACGTGCAAAACCGCCAGTAATATAACGCTGGTAAAAGCTGAAAAAGTCACGGATAAGCTGCTGATGTTTTTAGGACATTTTTTTAACATTCTGTGCGCATGAAGCCTTAAAGTGAGAGTGAATTTCCTGAAAGTAAAGGATAACTGACGTTTAGACTGTTCTCATTAGCATAGGTGATTCCCCCTCTATTCTTGTTCCAATAACATTTGTAAAATATTGACAATGATCACCATGATAAATAGAGAGGGCGAGCTTCCCCAGTGTGCACATGGACGGCAATTAATACCTACCTTGTGGGGGTAGTGCTACATATACCTGGAAAGGCTGCCTCATCCTGGCCTTGGCCTAAAAGCGCTCAGCCTGGATAGCTATTTACCTTTTCCTGCCCCATTACATATGTATGGTACTTACTACTGTTTATGCTTAGGAGCACCCATGCACAACTTATTTCCTGCCTCAATACCTTAATCCATTATAGTATATGATTATTTCTTTATATTGTAATGTACATGCGGCATTGTTCTTATCTGTTACACTGTTGATTGTAACCTTGCAAAACAATCAATAAAACTTGTTCTGTTTAAAAAAAAAAAAAAGTATTTAGTGTCTCCTATTGCAGTAGCAGGTCTTGGCATTTTTATGGGGTGGGGGGTCTCTGTAATCAGTAATGCCCATTGGAGAGCTATAGCACTGACTCAGCAAGGGGTGTCAGACCCTGCAGGGAGACCACTGCTTCAAAACAGGGAGCAAGAGTCCTCTGTAGCATGCAGGCCGTGGACTGGATTTTCTACTAAAGATGTGACCACAATGAGGGAAAAAAGAATTGGATCCCCTGGTGATTTTGTATATTTGCCCACTGACAAAGAAATGATCAGTCTATAATTTTAATGGTAGGTTTATTTTAACAGTGAGAGACAGAATAACCATAAAAATATCTAGAAAACGCATTTCAAAAAGTTATACATTGATTTTTATTTTAATGAGTGAAATAAGTGTTTGATCCCCTATCAATCAGCAAGATTTCTGGCTCCCAGGTGCCTTCTATATAGGTAATGAGCTGAGATTAGGAGTAATCTCTTAAAGGGAGTGCTCCTAATCTCAGCTTGTTACCTGTATAAAAGACACCTGTCCACAGAAGCAATCAATCAGATTCCAATTTCTCCGCCATGGTCAAGACCACAGAACTGTCCAACAATGTCAGAGACAAGATTGTAGACCCCCACAAGGCAGGAATGGGCTACAAGACTATCGCCAAGCAGCTTGGTGAGAGGGTGACAACAGTTGGTGCGATTATTCGCAAAATGGAAGAAACACAAAATAACTGTCAATCTCCCTTGGTCTGGGGCTCCTGCAAGATCTCACCTCATGGAGTTTCAATGATCATGAGAACGGTGAGGAATCAGCCCAGAACTACACACTAGAATCTTGTCAAATGTCAATGAGACAGCAAGGACCATAGTCACCAAGAAAACAATTGATAACACAGTACGCCGTGAAGGGCTGAAATCCTGCACCGCCCCCAAGGTCCCCCTGCTCAAGAAAGCACATGTACAGGCCCATCTGAAGTTTGCTAATGAACATCTGAATGATTCAGAGGAAAACTGGGTGAAATGGTGGTCAGGTGAGACTAAAATCAAGCTCTTTGGCATCAACTCAACTCGCTGTGTTTGGAGGAGGAGGAAGAATGCTGCCTATGACCCCAAGAACACCACCCCCACCATCAAACATGGATATGGAAACATTATGCTTTTGGGGTGTTTTTCTGCTAAGGAGACAGGACAACTTCACTGCATCAAAGGCACGATGGACGGGGCCATGTACCATCAAATTGTTAGTGAGAACTTCCTTCCCCCAGCCAAGGCATTGAACATGGTTTGAGGATGGGTATTCCAGCATGACAATGACCCAAAACACATGGCCAAGGCGACAAAGGAGTGGCTCAAGAAGAAGCACATTAAGGTCCCGGAGTGGCCTAGCCAGTCTCCAGATCTTAATCCCATAGGAAATATGTGGAGGGAGCTGAAGGTTCGAGTTACCAAACATCAGCCTCGAAACCTTAATGACTTGGAGAAGGTCTGCAAAGAGGAGTGGGACAAAATTCCTCCTGAGATGTGTGCAAACCTGAGAAACGTCTGATCTCTGTGATTGCCAACAAGGGTTTTGCCATCAAGTACTAAGTCATGCTTTGCGAAGGGGTCAAATACTTATTTCACTTATTAAAACGCAAATCAGTTTATGACTTTTTTGAAATGCGTTCTTCTGGATATTTTTGTTTTTCTGTCTCTCACTCTTAAAATAAACCTACCATTAAAATTATAGACTGATCATTTTTCATCAGTGGCCAACGTACAAAATAAGCAAGGGATCAAATACTTTTTTCCCTCACTGTACTTTCAAACTAAAACCAACTATAAGACTTTGACCACTTTCTGTCTTGATAAACCTCAAATGCATTTATGTAAATTTAAACTGAAAGTACAATTGGGCTTTAATTACAGTAAACTGTTTACATTCATATAAATTTCCAAAATACTATAGATTTTCTTCTAACGACATTTTTATGGTATTTTAGTTGGAGACACTCAGCTCCATCTAATTCCAGCAATTTCTACTTTCGTACATGACCGCGTGTACGCCGCTGTTCTGTAATGACCCTAATAATGTCTTAAACAAGGAGGAAAGTAGTGCAGCTCTCACTTAACAAGTTTAGAAAATGTTCCTGTAGAGTTATAAAAGTCACTGAGATTTACTGAGAGTGTCGGCTCTGCAGAACAAACGAGATAAGGTGTTACACTTTATTTGGACTCGTAAAGATCATATTGAGATCTTCGGATAGAAATACAGCGGGTGAAAGAAGTCATGGCGCTGCCGCACAACTCATGCACTACGGGAAAATGAAACAATATACAACATCATTTTTAATTGCGTGGTTTTTTTTTTGTTTTTTATGTTTTTTTTACCGATGGCAGCTGGCGTAATCACTTTTCTGTAAATAAACTCTGCAGGAATAATTAGAGTCATATTTTCTAATAAATTCAGGTTGTCTTTATTTGTTTTCCAGATTCTGTTGTGACAAGGGAGGGCTCACATGGTGGCAGAGGGCCAGGTTCTCCTGAGTCATTATTGCTGTCAGGGTGCATATCTGATTATGTGACGTAGGTGGCTGTGCGTAGTCATATGTAAGATATCTCTGCAGTCTTCCATTTAGGCTGGTCATAAACCATTAGAATTTTTGTTTTTCGGAACGTTTGTTTAATTTTAATGGTTAGTGGGGTGAAATCAACATTTGTTTTCCACTGCAGTGGTGAGGAAATTCAAAGCAGAATGGAAAATGTTTCTCAATCAATATAAATTCTAACAATAAATGGGGTTTTCGCTCAGGAAGACTCATACATATTGTAATTAAACCTGTTTAACCACTTGACCGCCGGAAGATTTATCCCCTTCATGACCAGGCCATTTCTTGCGTTACGGCACTGCGTTATTTTAACCACTTGCCGACGGCTGATCGGCATTTGACGGCGACAAGGTGGCTCTGTAACGCGAATCGCCGTCATAAGACTGCGCGCTCACTGTGTCCGGGGGGAGCGGGTGCGGCGGATTCGATCTCCGCCGGCCTCCCGCGATGCCTCCCCCCGGAGTGAAAGAACGGAGGTTCATGTAAGTAAACACGGACCTCCGTTCTGTGAGGGGGGAAGGGCTGTGATCACAGCCTTCCTCTACACGGAAGCTGTGATCGCTTCCCTTCCCCAGCTAGGGCACTCCCCCCACAGTTAAAACACGCCCAGGGAACACTGTTAACCCTTAGAGCGCCCCCTGCAGGTTATCCCCTTCACTGCCAATGGCATTTACACAGTAATCAGTGCATTTTTATAGCACTGATCTCTGTATAAATGCCAATGGTCCCAAAAAAGTGTCAAAATGGTCCGACATGGCCGCTGCAATATCGCAGTACCGCTGAAAATCGCCGATCGCCGCCATTACTAATGAAAAATAAAAAAAATAAATAAAAACCCCAGAAATGTATTCTCATCATCCGTAAACGCGACCACTTTTGCGCAAACCAATCAATAAACGTCGATTGCGATTTTTTTTATCACAAATATGAGGAAGAATATAAATCGTCCAAAACCGATGAAAAAAAATGTTTTTTTATATTTTTTTTTTTGGATTTGTATTTTAGCAAAAAGTAAGAAATTTGGGGTTTTTTGCAAAATTGTTGCTATTCTTTTGTTTATAGCGGCGATCAGAAATGACGCAGAGGTGATCAAATACCACCAAAAGAAAGCTCTATTTGTGGGAAAAAAAGGACGCAAATTTCGTTTGGGTACAACGTCGCACGACCGCGCAATTGTCAGTTAAAGCGACGCAGCGCAGAATCGCAAAAAGAGCTTTGGTCCTAAAGGGGGAAATCCTTCCGGTCCTTAAGTGGTTAACTGACAATTGCGCGGTCATGTGACGTTGTACCAAACTAAATCTATGTCCTTATTTTTCCCCATAAATAGCTTTCTTTGGTGGTATTTGATCACCTCTGCAGTTTTTATTTTTTGCGCTATAAATACAAAAATACAGACTATACAATATTTTTTACTTTCTGCTAGAAAACATATCCAATAAAAAAAACTGAAAATATCAAATTTCTTCATCACTTTAGGCCAATATGTATGCTATTACGTATTTTTGGTAAAATCTCAATAAGCGTATATTGATTGGTTTGCACAAAAGTTATAGCATCTACAAACTATGGGATATTTTTTTTTTTTACTAGTAACGGCAACAATCACTAATACAGTGATCAGTGCTAAAAAAAAATGCACTGTACTAATGACACTGGCTGGGAAGGGGTTAACATCAGGGGTGATCAAAGGGTTAAATGTGTGCCTGACCAGTGCTTTACTACTGTGGGGAAGGTGCTTGTTCTAGGAGAAGGCATGGATCGGTGCCCCTGTGTAGCAGAGACACAGGATCCATGCCTTCTGTACTGACAGAACAGCGATCTGCCTTGTTTGCATAAGCAGACCGCCGTTCTGCCTGTCTACCAAAGCTTCCATGGGTGCCGGGGGAAATCAAGTCCACTGTACCCACTGAGCAGCTCCCACTGTGTCTAATCACAGTGGGAGCAGGCCAGTGGCCACACGTGCATGCGCCCCAAACCCGGAAGTGCAGGATAACGCACTAGGTACGTGATCCTGCGCAGGAGAGCCACCTTGCAGCTATATATATATATATATATATATATATATATATATATATATATATATATATATATATATATATACAGTATATGGTCAGCAAGTGGTTAAAGAGGAATTCCAGGTATGTATTTACAAACTGTGTGGAGGGAACACAGTTTAGGGAGAGAGAAACAAAAAGCAGGAGAGTTAACTCTGCTACCAGAGACACACAAAAATGTTAAACTTCCACAGATAGTGTCTTCTCTTATCTCCCTGATATTCTCTCCTTTCTCTCTTTTGGCATTGGCAGCTGTGTGACCTGAGCACTGTAAAGCTTCTGTCAGCTGTCCTCTCTATCTGAGCCAAGACATACAATCAGGACTGGAAATGTACATATTTTAATTGACAAAAGTGACATATACTGCAGTTTTTGAGACCAAAGAGAGGGAGCGTCAGGACATAACGCTGAAGTGGCAACCTTGAACTCCTTGCTACTCTCACAAATTTCCTATTTAAGCCATGCCTTTGCATTCCCTGTTTGTCAGAGTTTGTCAGAGCTCCAGTCAATATCTTGTTCTTGTCGCTCTTGCCATCTGTATCTATACTACCTCTTGTTACTGAACTTTGGCTTGTTCCTTGACTACGTTATTGCATAATCCTGACCTGCAACAACTTGTTACCGACCTTTGGCTTGTTTACTGACTACATTCTACTGGATCCCTACCTGCTATATTTGCTACTGAAATCTGGCTTGCCCACCTCCTGGTGGGACGATCCTGAGGAACACAACCTGGTACTAACATGCAGCAAAACCCATCTCCATGATCAGGAGCTCTAGTAAATACTAGTGTATGTGGGGGCGGCGCTAAACTAATAGGTAGGTGTGTCCATATTTGAAGGGTAAGTACATATTATAAATTGAAGTGATATACACATATATAATCTTACAGTTTGTAATAAAACAATGTAGGAACATATGTGATATAACAGCGTGAAAATTCCAAGTGAAAGTTCAGTGTGTAGAAATATATATGGTTTTTCTAAAAAGTTCACTGTGTAGAAAATTATAAAGTGATGTTCCAAAGTGAATGTTCACATGGAGTAGTGATAAACCAATCAGGATATCCAATGAAGATGGAAACAATAACAGCCCGGATGGAAACTCCAACTCCTTATGGAGTGGAGGCTTACCGGAAAGAAGAAGTCAAAACGCTCCAATGTCGGTCAGATACGATATCTTGCATCCATCCGGTCGCATCACACATCCCAGGGAAAAGTCGGTCCCCCATAGCCAATTCCTGAGATTACGCAGGAATTGCACGAATACGGATGATTACATCATACAAGAGGATGTTTTGAAGAAGAGGTTTGTAGAGAGAGGTTATGATCTAGAGGATGTCAATATGGAAATCAATAGGGCCCTGACTACTGAGAGATCCACACTACTGGGCACCAAAGCCCAGAGCAACAGGAACGAGAATGACTACAAATGGTCCTTGTTTACCTCATACTCGATGCAACACAGACAAATTCAACACATTCTTAAGAAACACTGGAATGTTCTACAGAGTGACCGCATCTTGGGCCCATTATTACCATCACAAGCTAAAGTCATTTTCAGAGGAGCCCCAGCTTTGAGACACAAAGTCGCTCCTAACGTTCTGGAACCCCCTAAGAAAATCAGTTTCTTTCAGGATCTAATAGGCTTTTACGCCTACCGCAAATGTAGAGTTTGCAGGCTGAACAGTTGCAGGAACAGGAAAATTACTAGTTTTTCCTCCACCATAACTAACATCACTTATCAGATCAAATGTTTTTGCACATGTGAAACTAGAAATATTGTATACCTACTAACTTGCCCATGTGGCACGCAATACGTAGGAAGGACTACCAGGACATTTTCCATCCGAGTAAGTGAGCACATAACCAACATAACCAAGGGTAAAACCAACCACAGTGTCCCTAAGCACTACTTGAGAGCCCATGATAAAGACCCGACTGGTACCAAGTTCTCCATTATAGACAGATACATCCCCCCCCCCCCCCCGGCGAGGGGGTGACTCTGTGAGAGGAGTATCACAACTTGAGGTATATTGGATCTACCAGCTCAAAAGCTATTCCCCGTTCGGGTTAAACGTGGACTGGGACATAAATGCATTTATTAATAAAGCTTGAGCCTGACCCTTACACCTCCCGTATCATACACCCCCATTTTAGTTAGAAGAGATCTGTTTTTATGTAGTAATGTTTTTATATATTTTATATTTTTCACAACTATATTGCGGTTTACTTTGAGTTTTGTACCCTTTGAGAAATACCATCACCATCATTTTGAGAAATACCATCACCATGAATTTCTACCATATTATTAAGCACACTCGACGCCTAATATCGGCATAGGGACCAATACTATTTATTATAATATCATCTGTACCGGTTATAATATTTGGATAGATTATTGGAGTATACCCGATATACTAAGGTACCACACGATCTAATATGTAAGCCTAATATCGTTGGCATTTACACTATCAATGTTTTTTTGGGGTTTACTAAGTTATTTTAATGGAGACTCAGAATTTCTCCCCCTTACAAAGTGTACTCAATGTATGTCTATTTACTCTATATGTCATATCCGGTTTTGTTGATCCCGGAAGTGACGCCGCCGGAAATGTATCACCGTATATTCGGATATAGAACCCTTTTTTAATAGGATCTTTCTACATGTTATTTATGTCTCATTTTAAGAATTATAATTTACAAATCACATTTTATGAAATCACACTCTTACGAGGTTCACATTTTTGTGTGATAGGATGTGTACTCTATCCGGATACGTCACTTCCGGGTTAGGACACCAGCTACTAAACAGTTTTTTATGATCTTCCTTTGGGCTTTCATGAGGAACGGTCATCTTGAATGTACTCAAGCCTCTGATAATATTGAGGAGTTTTGTGCATTATGTTTGAATATTTTAGTATCCAGCAGTAACTGTGGGACGCACTTCCGGGTCACTCATAGGCATGAGCGCCATAATGACCCTGCCACATATTCTTGCACTAAATGTAATTTTAATCACTTTTCATATTATATATTTTATATTATATACGTTCATTCGATCCTCCATTCATATTTTATATTATATATTTTATATTATATATTTTCATTCGATCCTCCATTCATCCTGTAAGGATATCCGTTCAGCCCTACATACCGGAAGTAGTCGCTGGAACGCATCCTCCGACCGGAAGTACGGTCGTTGGAACGCACGCCGGCCCGGGGAAACCAGAAGTGCGTTCATTACAATGTGGTTTCAATAGTTTATTTAAACGCAGCTCTCTAGGTGACCTATTGATTGCTGCGTTATTCTATGTTCACAAGCTTGTTGAAATTTTTAACTTTGAATTTGGTTTTATATACTTATCTGAAATAAAAATTAGCCCCCTCATCATTGAGGTTTCACACTATGGCGAGCCCCTTGCTTTTTATTTCCATCTAAATGGTTGAGATCCTGAGTGGACAACTCCCCACGGCTGCTCCCATTCTCCAAGGTTCCCCTTCATCCCCCCCTCCCCTGGGGGTACTGGACCGGACCCAGAGCGTGTGACGTGGACGCATCGGAGCGGGTGTCGTGACCAACTTTTCCCTGGGATGTGTGACACGACCGGATGGATGCAAGATATCGTATCTGACCGACATTGGAGCGTTTTGACTTCTTCTTTCCGGTAAGCCTCCACTCTATAAGGAGTTGGAGTTTCCATCCAGGCTGTTATTGTTTCCATCTTCATTGGATATCCTGATTGGTTTATCACTACTCCATGTGAACATTCACTTCGGAACATCACTTTATAATTTTCTACACAGTGAACTTTTTAGAAAATCCATATATATTTCTACACACTGAACTTTCACTTGGAATTTTCACGCTGTTATATCACATATGTTCCTACGTTGTTTTATTACAAACTGTAAGATTATATATGTGTATATCACTTCAATTTATAATATGTACTTACCCTTCAAATATGGACACACCTACCTATTAGTTTAGCGCCGCCCCCACATACACTAGGTTATCCACGATTAGTTTGGTCGATATAGATGGCAGCTCACTTTCACACCAACCTCTCCTAGCCTAGCGTGGTAATCCCCCCCCCCCTTTCCCACATATTCTGGTAAATACTAGTTAGTGTTTAGATCCTGCACCTCCGGTGAGCCTGTGTCATCCTCTAGGGTGACCTGCTGGTATACATATCCTGCTGGTCGGTGGGAGCCTCTCTACTGCTATAGCTACAGGTATCTGAGCCTGATCCCTGCCCGTGACAAGAAGAGCAATTTCAATAAGGAAGTGACTGCTCTGGGCTTCAACAAAATGGCGGCCTCCAGCAAGAACAAGCAAGAGCAATACTGAAGGCATTATACAGCATACACTAATTTTGGTAGCAAAATTACAGTATTAATGTGGAATGTATTTTCTTTTGTTAAAGAACATTAATTGTTATCAAACTGGCATGGTTTCTGCTTTAACTTCTTCACCCCTGAAACCAGAAAACACCAGTATTTTTCTCTCTCCTTCTCAAGATAATAAACCATTCCAGGATGGGGGTGCAAAACATGTCCCATACCTCACCAGTCTCCCATATCCCACCTGGGACACAAACACTGGACTCATACTATTACTCTGCATTATAGATTATCTTTGCCATAAAGGCTTACATCACATGAAACCACAGCTTTATAAATAACGCAAGGCCATGCTCTCGTGACTCCTCAGGCCAGGTCCATAGGCTCACCCTGCACTACAGCATGTCCCATATGAGTACTGTGCTGTGAGATAAGGGACATAAAGTGCACCTGTCCTCTCACTGAACAGGGCCACCATCACCTTCCTCTCCAGACTGGCCGCAATCACTTGAGACTGTGCCTTAACCTTAAATGTTAAAATGTGTGTTCCTCAGATATATTGAACCACAGCAGTTAATCTGGTATCAAAATCCCACGTCAGCACACGGCCACTTGACCCGAAGGGTCGAATAGTGTAACTCCCAATGTAGGGTTCTTCAGATACACCAAGGTTACACTTATTCCATAGTAGGCACTTCTATTAGTAAAAGACTGACCAATTCTTTGCGTGATTAAACTTCCTCTAACTGATCACTTGAGAATCACAGATAAATCTTACATTGTTATACACCTTTAAATGGCTTCACATAATTTCCCAAAGGACAGGGTCCATAGAGATTACAGATAACTGTAATGGATATTGTCCATAACAACTGAAAGTCCATAGCAACTGGAATCCCTGAACATGGGCCCCTTTAAGGGGTAGCAGCAGCAACAGAAGGAATCACATAGCAGCAGTATGTTCTGGCCAATGAATTTCCATGGGACACAAGGCCATGGCTGGACCTCTTCAGATGTGTATATACCCCAACCAAACAGGAAGTGACACATCAGCAAAGGAAGAAGTCCCACACAGCCTGACTTCTGCAGCATTCAACCAAAATATTTAATATATTACACCAACATTGGTAATACTGAGGAACATAAAGATACACAGTAGGCACCTGCCTACATAAGTCATACCTGTGGGATCCCCGTGAGAGGTGTAAATCACTGTAATAGGGGCAGCTACTACAATGATCACTGCTGATTTCTTGATCCCATGCAGCAAGACGGTTGCCATTTTGCATAGTGAAACATAGGTGGTGGCTAATGCCATTCACAGAACACCTTGCGTATTTCTCAGTGAATACAAGGCATTTCAGATTGGCATAGGTGGAGATTGTGATATTGCCATCCTGCCTCTCCCTCTTGTCCAATCAGAGAATGCTTTGTAGTCATTAAGAAAAATGAAAGACATTCTGTGAATGTCGTAAGTGTTTAGCAAGCAATCTCCTGTGTTCACCATGCAGTAGGGCAGCCACTCTGCACCAGACTAAAAAGACAGTGGTGATCATTGTAGTAGTGGTGCTTTCTACAGCTTTCTACAGCAATTTCCAACTTCTAGGGAGATCACACGGGTATGGCACATGCATATTACATTGGTCCAAAAAATCCATACCTAAACTTCAGCCTTAATATGTCTGGGATTCCATTCAAATAGCAGGTCTGAATACAATTTAGGGGCTTTCCAACAAAATTAGTTTACTTAATTAAAAGAATATTCTGATGAACAGTTTTTCAGAGTTTCCATACGAACGTTAGAGTGAAGACCTTGTGGTGTATGGCCAGCTTTATATTGCCAGACAACCAGCTTTATATTGCCTTGTCCAGACAGGACACGTTTTTATACAGTTTGACTAATGTATTGCCAGACACACTACAAATAAATTGTACAATTTTTGTACAATTGACAGCACTGTAGTTGAGGGCCTGCCTTAAACAATGTATTGATGGGTTTTCACAAGGGGAATGAAACACAAATTTCTAACGATGACTAAAACCAAATACATAGGTACCAGACGCTGACTGTTGATCGCAAAAGGCCTACAGGATGTCTTTATTAAGGGTTTTATTATATCAAACCAAACCAAATAAAATAATATTATAATAACAGCATATTAGGCCTTAAGCTGGCCATAGACTAATCAAAATTCAGCCGGTTCATCAGGGACCGACCAAATTTCGATCAGTGTGTGACCCTTCCTGTTTAACAGAAGTTGTTTGTTAGGTCAGAAATCAATTGTTAGGTCGACTTCTGTCAAACAGACAGTTTAGAAAGCTGTTCTTGATCAGCGGAAGCTGCTGTTTGTGTGGGTGGAGGAACCTGCTAATTTATTTATTTTTTCAGCATACTGGCTGAATGAAAAAAATGAACCATCTATAGCCAGCTTTAGCATAAGCTTATGAACCAACACAATAAGCATTGATGATGAGGTCCAATGATCTGGCAATCAAGTTGAAGTCTTCAAACACAGTAGCCTTGTGTAACAACACTGGGGCTTCATGTTACAACTGTTTGACGGACCTCATGGCTGCAATCAGATACTTGATGGCATTTACAGAAGAGACTGAGTATCCAACTTATCTATTCTCTGAATGACTAGAGTAATCAGTAATCATCCAATTGAATGTCTATCGCGGCACCAAAATATGCCAAACCTATATGGTAAAGCATTATAGTTGTGCGACCAAATCTGTTGTCTATCTCCTCTCTTGTCCGTGTGGCATGCAATATGGACCAACGGACCACGGGAACATTTGGTGTGCGAGTTGGAGAACATATAGCAAACATTAGGAAGGGCTTTAGAGAACATAATTTATCTTGTCATTTTTCCCTTTATCATAATAAGGATCCATCATGTTTTGGTATTGGTATTATCAGTAGTGTTGAGCGAACCCGGACTGGAACGTTCGGGTCCGTACCGAACTTTTGGGTGTCCGTGGCACGGACCCGGACCCGGACATTTCAAAAATCGTTCGGGTTCGGTCCGGGGTTCTGCTATTTTACTCCACGTGTTGAGAAGCTGCAGGGCAGCCAATCAACAAGCGTTTCACTGGTTTGCCCTTAGAAGCCATCACAGCCATGCCTACTAATGGCATGGCTGTGATTGGCCGGTGCATCATGTGACCCAGCCTCTTTATAAGCTGGAGTCACAGTGCTGCAGTCACATGCTCCTTGGGTTAGTATAGGGAAAGGTAGCTGACGGCGTGAGGGACAGATTTTAGCCATTTTAAGACCTGATCCTGCATCCTGAGATAGATTACTTTACTACTGCTGTCTGTGCTGTTGCTCTGAGGACAGATAGCAGAAA
>BLSH010164238.1:775088-785258 GCA_018402905.1 Glandirana rugosa | reverse complement strand
AATAGATTTTTTTCAAATATACATATGCCTTTTCCTTCTTTTTTACATACATGACATATATGTACTGATATTATGTTCCCGTTCCCTTTATTCAAATTTCATTGGACCTGAGTAGATAACAACTACATTGTTAATTATAGGGTTAGTTACTAATTGGGGGTACCCCCTATTCTAAAGTCGGCTATTTAAGGAAAAAGCCAAGTAAACGCTTTACAAAGAGAATTGTAATGAGGAGGAAGTTACCCCGTTTGTCAATAGTTATGACTATTAATCTCAACTCGCTTGTGGACCTACAAGCCCAAGACGACCAGGCAGGCTTGAAGCCCTGTTTCAGGCCCAGGCCCAGGCCTGGTCCGTGCGATCGTTCGGGTTCCGTCCGGACCCGGACCCGGACTTTGTCCCGAAGTTCGGACGGACCAGCAGAACCCGAACATCCAGGTGTTCGCTCAACTCTAATTATCAGTATTGATAACTGTTTGCCCCATTGAAGGAGGAGTAATGTTAAGAGAAACATTTCGCAAATGAACCGAAAAAGGAATTTATCGGCTGAAATCTTATCCCCCATGGGGGTTAATCATTGATTGGGATATTAATTGTTACATCAACAATAGATGAGTCCAGGTTACTTTAAACTTATTTCCCTTGCCCTTGTATTATAGTCATGTATATACAGTACATACATTTTTTCTTCCTTTTCCGTATACATATAAACTTTTTTTAGATAAGATTTTACATTTTTGAATTATTACATATATCTTTCATATGTTTTACATTTTTATATAGGTATTATTATTGGTATTCCACAATTTATACCATGTTTGATAAGGTTGCTATTAAGTTTATATACCGGTAATATTAGCCCAGAGACATCGAATGTGCAATAAATCAGTTTGCCATAAAATGGGTCTTTTTTAGTTTTAACATCCTAATAGGAATAATAATAATTCTAATAATCCTATTGTAATGTCTGTTTGGGATGGTGTTCCAATAATAATGTATTACTTAACATCTTGTAACTTCTTCTTAGTTTTAATGGTGGTTACATAAATTACTTAGTGATGGGTTCGCCTATGGGACATAATATTTCTTTTGCCCTCGATGTCTCCTTCCGGGCTGTATATAAGTTGATGTATTGGTGTCCTGCGCGAGCCTCGATTCCCCAGATGGCGCTTGTTACAGAGAAAAGAGCTTGGGGAAGCCACTCACATGATGTCATTCCACAAGCCAGGTGGAAGCTTGGACATGCTGGCTGTTTTGAACTACATGCTGTTTAAGATTATGCATTCTGTAAGTGCATTTTTATTGTTTTAATAAATTTGTTTGGTAAAATACTACAGCAGGGCTCAAAATTTCAAGTCCTGAGCTACTAGCCAGGCCTTAAAGCGGTAGTAAACCCTCCTGCTAAAAAAAAAATTAAAAAAAAAATCCTGAAGACAGTAGCATAATATGTTAGTATGCATCGCATACTAACATATTATGAAATACTTACCTTAGAACGAGGCCCCCGATGCCCGAGTCGGTCAGCGCTAAGGACGCTGACATATTGGTCCTCTTCTTTCTTCCGGGTGGCTCCGGCGCTGTGAGTGGCGGGAGCCGCGTGACGTCACTCCCGCGCATGCGCTCAGAAGCTCTTCATTCTGGCAGCCAGCTCTGAGTTCCCGGACGCCTCGGCCGGATCATCAGAGCGCATGCGTCGCTAATGTCAGCGGCTGCATGCAGGGCGAATATCTCCTAAACCATGTAGGTTTAGGTGATATTTTTCTTACCTACAGGTAAGCCTTATTATAAGTTTACCTGTAGGTAAAAACAGTAGTGGGGGGTTTACTACCACTTTGAGGGTTACTCGCTACCAGTTGCCCCACCCAACCCCTACCATGCCCCGCCCCTGAACCCGTCCCTATACACACCCTCATAAATTCTCATGAAATGACACTTACATGTTTTAAGCAGAATTAAGACACAAATAAATATTAACAACAACTTTATTAGTACCCATCAGCGCAGCCTCATGTGTGCTCATCAATGCAGCCTCACCAGTGTCCACCATTGCATCCTCACCAGTGTCCACCATTGCATCCTCACCAATGTCCACCATTGCATCCTTACCAGTATCTACCATTGCAGCCTCACCAGTGTCCACCATTGCAGGCCACCAGTGTCCACCATTGCATCCTCACTAGTGCCCACCATTGCATCCTCACCAGTGCCCACTATTGCATCCTCACCAGTGTCCACCATTGCATCTTCACCAATGTCTACCATTGCAGCCCACCAGTGTCCACTATTGCAGCCTCACCAGCGTCCACCATTGTAGCCTCACTAGTGTCCACCATTGCAGCCTCACCAGTATCCACAATTGCAGCCTCACCTGTGTCCATCATTGCAGCCCATCAGTGTCCACAATTGCAGCCTCTCTAGTGTCCACTATTGCGGCCTCACCTGTGTCCACCATTGCAGCCTCACCTGTGTCCACCATTGCAGCCTCACCAGTGTCCACCATTGCAGCCTCACCAGTGTCCACCATTGCAGCCTCACCAGTGTCGACCATTACAGCCTCACCTGTGTTCACCATTGCAGCCCATCAATGTCCACCATTGCATCCTCACCAGTGTCCACCATTGCAGCCCACCTGTGTCCAGCATTGCAGCCTAACCTGTGTCCACCATTGCATCCTCAGCAGTGCAGAGGACTAGAGAGAGCGTGGAGTAAGAGGAGAGCAAGCCAGGATCACAGACCGAGGATTGCCTGCTGTATAACAGCTTACATTACACTGTAATTGCAGTCTGCGCGCCGTCACATACAGTCCCGCCCTCCTAACTCTGAGCCTGTGACAGACAGAACGCCGGTCCAATGCCAGGCCATGTTCTGTTTGTAACAGGCGCAGAGTCGGGAGGGCGGATCTCTTTGTGAGATCCAAATATCTGGTTAGGAGTTCTGTTAACTATCTGTGGTGAAGAGGCTTCGGGAACACTTTTTTGTGGTGGTGTATTGTACATTAATATTTTCCACGTTAAGAAAGAAGACTGGAGGAGGATTATGAACTGAGTACTTTTTTTTTTCACTTTAATAGGATTTTCATCTTTTGCACCTTATACTGTATATGGACTTTTGCACTTTATATGTTGTGTTATGCACTTTTGTTTTTACTTATATCATTTTTCCCATGAAATGAGTTGATTTTAAGCCGTTACACTTTTTGTTTATTGTTCAACTGAGGATCGGGGAGCTCGGTCCCATATGCAGCTGTCCCGCTGCTTCAACTATTGAGGCATACAGGAGGGCCACATAGGCCCCCTACAGCATGGGGCCAGGTCGCAACTGTGACCCCTGTGACCCCTGTAGGTCTGCCTCTGAAATTAATTAACCATAATTGGATATATATTAATTAATCTTTGGACAGCGCAAATTTTTTATGTAGTTGGTTGCACATCCTACCCGGATAGGTGATTAGATGCGTCAGTCAGTTATTTTAATTAGTTTAAACATTTGTTACTAAACCTTTAGTAGGACTTAGTGAATAGGTGAGGGGATTGATTGTGATTATTGACTGTCAGTGGCTCAGTCCCTGGCTGCTAGCTGTATTAGCAATAGGTGAATAGCCTTCTTACCAGTCCCTGGGATGCTGCGATTTCTTGCTGTAGAAGGGGGACCCTTTAGGTATCTTCCCGAAGGCCTCTGGTGATCAGCGGTGAGAAGCAGAGGGTGAGTGGACACTTCAGTCTTCCTGTGGCAGGGGTGCAGGCGCTGTGATGTGAGCTGTGCTGCATTCCCCTAATCCCAAGGATGTTCTCACTCTCAGTCTCTAATCTCCGTTGGTATGATCCCCACTGGCAGGCGAATATTCAGACAGAGGTGTTCTCTCTCTAACACCCTCAGCGCCAAGGGAGAGAACTTTCCCAGGAAGTTTATTAAAAATCATCTCTAATTTCTCCTACTGCACAGTGCCTATTGGGATTTGTAGTGTAGGGAGTCAACTGGCCCCATTATATGAATGCCATCTCAAGTAACTCCCAGGATTCTCAGTGCTCTGCATAGAAGTCTATGGGTTTGCTTGGCTTTAGCGCTCCCCCTGCTGATCAGAGAAGACTAGTGCAGTATAACATTAGTATCTCAGTAGAGAAAAGAATAAAAGGCAATGTCTCCTTCTCCATATTGTTGTAGATAAGCACCTGGCTGCACATTATACTGAATAACCTTTACACCCCTAGAATGCCTGTTAGACATTCCATGCGGTTCAGCTAGGCACTGCATTGGCTGTTGATAACTCCAAAATTGAGGGTCTTGTATACAACTTGACACACAGAAAGGACAATGGTAACATTTTAAGAACACAGAAAAAATCAATTACTAAGTACTGGAAATAGTTGGAAATATTCTCAACGTTTTTTGGAAATTCTATCTCTGCAGATGGTTGTTTTTGAAAATTGTTTCCAATACAAGCTGTAATTTACCGTTTAGCAATTGTAGTCTAAAATATATCTACTAGCTCAAAGCACAAATGATCAGAGACAATGGTTGCATCATCCTAAAATTGTAAAAGTCAGAAAAAGATTGCAATATATATGTTACTTTTGTGTGTTCACTTAAAGGGACCCTTTCCTTTTCCCATGCCGTGAGAAGTAAGTAGCAAGAAACTACAGCCGTGGCCAAAAGTTTTGAGAATGACACAAATATTAATTTTCACAAAGTCTGCTGCCTCAGTTTTTATGATGGCAATTTGCATATACTCCGGAATGCTATGAAGAGTGATCAGTTGAAATGCAATTAATTGCAAAGTCTCCCTTTTCCATGAAAATGAACTTAATTCCCTAAAAAAATCTTTCCACTGCATTTGTGAAGAAGGCTTCAGGGCGCCCAAGAAAGTCCAGTAAGCGCCAGGACCGTCTCCTATGGTTGATTCAGCTGCGGGATCAGACACCACCAGTGCAGAGCTTGCTCAGGACACCAGCAGGCAGGTGTGAGTACATCTGCGCACACAGTGAGGCAAGGCTTTTGGAGGATGGCCTGGTGTCAAGAAGGGCAGCAAAGAAGCCACTTCTGTTCAAGAGAAACATAATATATAATAAAAAAAACTTGACATATTTATTGTCATAAAAGCCATTTAATATACTGTATATACATAGAGTACATTTCATATACTGTATATACACATAAGAATGATATAGCAGCACATTCCAGTTGCAGAGTAAAAATATACAGAACTCTACACAGGAAAATTGATTTGGCGAGTAAGATATAAAAAACTAAATTTGAGAAAATGATTTCCTTTGATATGCATACAAACATAATGTGTAGAAAGAGTATGGTTGCATTCTAAAATGCTCTACGTGTTTTGTGGTACAGACCACTTCTTCAGGAGCTGATGCATCCACATGTATGGAGTTATGGTTAACAAGTATGCGATACTGTGGCACAAGGGCCACTGGGGTTATTGTCTGTCCCAGGAGCTGAGGTAACAAAACTGCACGTGGGGTGGCCACTCACAAAAAGTAGAAAAGGCAGTTTTTTCCTTTGCTGACTTAAGGGGATCTGCCAGTAGCCCTTAATTAGGTCTAGGGTTGTTATGTACCGGGCACCTCCCAACCTGTCCACACGTTTGTCAACCTGCGGCATCGGGCATGCGTCAAACTTAGACACATTATTCAGCCTCAGAAATCATTACAGAACCTGATAGTGCCATCAGGCTTTGGGACCAGCACTATATGGCTCGACCAGGCGCTGTGGGGCTCCTTTATCTTGTCTAACTCCAACATGGTTTTTATTTCCTTCACCACCGCCTCCCGTCTAGTCTCAGGTATTCGGTAGGGTTTTACATTTACGCGAACCCCTGGTTTCGTAACTATGTCATGTTGTAGTACGGTGGTCAGTCCAGGTAGGGGAGAGAAAAAATATCTATTTTTATTAATAAATTCCTTAACGTCATTTTGTTGCGTCAGTGACAAGGACTCAGTTATGGGGACGTCATGGATAGCCTGTCTTCGTGAGGAGTGGGCAATGCCAATAAAGTCTCTCTGTCTTTCCACGCTTTTAAGAGATTCACATAGAATATTTGCTCAAGTTTCCTTTTCCCTGGCTGGTAAACTTTGTAGTTCACTTACCCTACTCTTTCCCTAATCTCAAAGGGACCCTGCCACTTTCTGGGCTCGCTCCATATGTTCTCGCACCAGGGGCAGGACTGCTGCGATTCGATCCTGCATCAAGGAAATATGCTCAATGACGCTCCTATATGGGGTGGTATCTCCTTCCCACGTCTCTTCTGGGACATCTAGCAGCCCCCTGGGATGTCTGCCATACAAAAGTTCAAAGGGGGAATACCCCATAGACGCTTGCGGAACCTCTCGTATGGCAAACATGAGGTATGGCAGCAACATATTCCAATCTCTCCCATCTTTTTCCACTACCTTTTTTAACATGCTTTTTAGCATTTTATTAAACCTCTCCACAAGTCCATTCATTTGGGGGTGGTAGACCGAGGTATGGAGATGGGAGATTTTATACAACCTGCACAATTCCTTGCTTACCCGGGACATAAATGGGGTGCCCTGATCCATTAGGACCCCTTTAGGGATCCCCACCCGACTAAACACCTGGACCAACTCCCTGGCAATAGTCTTACTTGAGGTTTTCCACAAGGGTATGGCTTCCGGATAGCAAGTTGTGTAATCTAGTATTACCAGGATGTGCTGGTGTCTTCGGGCAGACTTTACTATGGGTCCCACGAGATCCATGCCAATTTTTTCAAAAGGCACTTCAATTATGGGCAGTGGAACAATTGGACTACGAAAATGGGGTGAGGGCGCAGAGAGTTGACACTCAGGTCAGGATTCACAATACTCTGACTCTCTGGCCAGAAGAATCTCTGGGTTATTCTCTCCCTGGTCTTATCCATACCCAGATGTCCCCCCATTACATGTCCATGGGCTAGATCTAGCACCATCCTGTGAAAGGGTTTGGGAACCACTAGCTGTTCCACCTCGTCTTCCCTTCGCTTCACCACCTGATACAACAAATTATTTTTAAGAGTCATGTAGGGAAAAGACACGCCCCAATTAGGGTCCACAGGTTCCCCATCCATCACCTTCACATTTTCTCTGCTTCTAAGGAGAGTGACATCCCGTAGTTGCTCTGTACAGAAGTCCTCTCTCTGGACCTCTAAGTCAGGTACTACATTCTGTTCACTCTCACAGTCAGGGTCAGAGACATTTTGTGGGTTATTAGCCCCCAGCTGGGAGCTATCTTCTAGCTCCTCCGACTCCCCAGCCAGTACAGGAAATGGAAGAGGATCTCCTCCTTCCTCAGTCCTGCCACCAGTCTTCCCTTCTATTTGGCAAAATGTGTCAGGTGAGAGTTCCTGTGCTTCTGCAGCAGGGGGAGCTCTATCCTCCAGCCTCCCTGTGCCTCCCCATAACCTCCAAAAAAGGGAAAAATCCCTGCCCACTAGGGCGTCATATAGCAGTGAAGGTACCACATTCACCGAATGAGTCACACTGCCCCAAAGGGTGTCAATCTCAACCACCGCCATCTGGTAGTCCCGAGTGTCCCCATGGATGCAAATGACCCCAATAGTGCTAGGGTGTAACCTTGCAGGATTTATACAATTGCTTTTTACCAATGTTACCACAATACCAGAGTAAACCAGTGCAGTGACTGGCTTTCCATCAACAAAAATCACACACATTTGCTTCTCCATGCTATTTGAACATGATGCTGTATATTCGACCTGTGCAAAAAGAGAAAGGTGTCTATTTACATAAGTATAATCACATTGCATGGGTTCATCATTCAGGGGACAATTAGCAGCAATATGGCCCAATGCATGGCATTGGTAGCACTGTATGTGCTCTACAAGCAGTCCTTTCCAGGGTCCCCAAGACCTTCCTGGCTTCTTTGGCCAGTCTCCAGGTCTGCAAGCAACAAACACACATGGGAAAGATAAAAACACTTGATTTTAATAGAGCAAATTTTCCAAAGATGAGGGCTGCTCTCCAGGACTCACTGCTAAGTATATTCCCATGGGCAATAAGTTTAAAAGGCTAAAAAGAAAACCTATGTGGCTCACGGCCAAAGTTAAAAAAGTTATAAATGATAAGAAGAGCATTTAAAAAATATAAAAATGAGGGAACACTATCATCTTTTAAATGTTACAAAGAATATAACACAATATGTAAAAAGGAAATCAAGGATGCAAAAATTCACAACGAACGACAGATTGCAAAACATAGTAAGACAAACCCCAAAAAATTCTTCAAATATATTAATAGTAAAAAGGTCAGGTCTGAGCATGTAGGCCCTTTACAAAATAATCTAGAGTGCGTGACTGGGGACAAAGAGAAGGCAAACTTATTAAATACTTTCTTCAGCTCTGTGTATACAAAGGCGCATGGGGTAGCTCTTGTCCACGTCGGGGGTGGTAGTGACACAGCCCCAAATAATCCACAATGTCTCAAAAGTGAAATGGTCCAGAAGTATTTAGACAAAATAAAGGTAAATAAAGCACCTGGACCAGATGGCATCCATCCACGGACCCTAAAGGAATTGAGCTCTGTCATTTCAAAGCCATTGTATATCATTTTTAGGGACTCCTTAATGACTGGAATAGTACCGCTGGATTGGTGTAGGGCCAATGTGGTGCCCATATTTAAAAAGGGATCAAAGTCTTTACCAAGTAACTATAGACCTGTTATTTTAACTTCTATAGCTGGGAAGATACTGCAGAGTTTAATAAAAGACTACATAGATGAGTTCTTGTTGGACAAAAATATTTTAAGCAACAGACAGCATGGGTTCTTGAAAGACAGAAGTTGTCAAACAAACCTGATTTCTTTTTATGAGGAGGTAAGTAAAACCTTGGGCAGAGGGGTGGCTGTGGACGTGGTATACTTAGATTTTGCAAAAGCGTTTGACACCGTTCCCCACACACGGCTAATGTGTAAGGTAAAGTCTACAGGCTTAGAAAGATCAATTTGTAAATGGATAGAAAACTGGCTAAAAGACCGAATTCAGAGAGTAGTGGTTAATGATTCTTATTCTGAATGGTCTAAGGTTATCAGTGGTGTACCCCAAGGCTCAGTGTTGGGACCCTTACTTTTCAATATATTTATAAATGATATAGGGTCTGGGATTAAAAGTACAATTTCAGTGTTTGCAGATGACACCAAGCTATGCAGTGGAATAACGTCCTTGCAGGATGTCTCCAACTTACAAGCAGACCTCAATGCACTGTCTAATTGGGCGACTGTGTGTCAAATGAGGTTTAATGTTGATAAATGTAAAGTTATGCACTTAGGGGCTAAGAATATGCATGCATCGTACATACTAGGGGGAGTACAACTGGGGGAATCCATAGTGGAGAAGGATCTGGGGGTTTTGGTAGATCATAAGCTTAATAATGGCATGCAATGCCAAGCTGCGGTTTCCAAAGCAAGCAAAATCCTTTCTTGTATTAAGAGAGGTATGGACTCCAGAGACAGAGCCATTATTTTGCCCTCCTGTACAAATCATTAGTAAGACCTCATCTGGAATATGCAGTTCAGTTTTGGGCACCAGTTCTCAAAAAGGATATCGGGGAACTGGAGAAAGTGCAGAGAAGGGAACCAAACTAATAAGAGGCATGGAGGAGCTCAGCTATGAGGAAAGATTAGAGGATCTGAATTTATTCTCTCTTGAGAAGAGGAGATTAAGGGGGGATATGATCAACATGTACAAATATATAAGTGGTCCATATAGTGAACTTGGTGTTGAGTTATTTACTTTAAGGTCATCACAAAGGACAAGGGGGCACTCTTTATGTCTAGAGGAAAAAAGATTTCATCTCCAAATACGGAAAGGTTTCTTCACAGTTAGAGCAGTGAAAATGTGGAATAGACTCCCTCCAGAGGTGGTTTTGGCCAGCACGCTTGATTGCTTTAAAAAAGGCCTGGATTCTTTCCTTAATGTGAATAATATAACTGGGTGCTAACATTTTTAGGTAAAGTTGATCCAGGGTGAATCCGATTGCCTCTCGGGGAATCAGGAAGGAATTTATTCCCCCGTTATAGCAAATTGCATCACGCTTTGCTGGGGTTTTTTGCCTTCCTCTGGATCAACTGTGGGTGAAGGATTGTATATGGGATTATTTGGTTTTATATATATATATATATATATATATATATATATATATATATATATATA
>BLSH010164238.1:758033-775078 GCA_018402905.1 Glandirana rugosa | reverse complement strand
CTAGGTGGAGTTGTCTTTCACTTATATATACATTTTTTTTTTTTTTTTGGGTTGAACTAGATGGACTTTTTTCAACCTGACTAACTATGTAGAGCCCATAGTCTCATTAATCGTAGCATCCTTATCAAATTTCCCCACGCTCCTGACCCCTGGAACAGTCTTACTGGGTCCCCCGGGCGATCTTTCACCCCTAGATATATTGGAGTGGGGCGCAGATGGGTGCAACAAGTCTTCAGCAGCAGTGTATCTCTCCATGAGGTCCATGAGTTGGTTGGCGGTTTTGGGGTCTCCATGACTGACCCATTTCCTCAAAGCAGCAGGGAGTGCACGTAGATAGCGGTCCATGACCACGCGCTCCACAATCTGGGGACCTGGCAAAGTCTTTGGCTGTAGCCACTTTCTGTTGAGGTGGATCAGGTCGAACATCTGCGAGCAGGGTGACTTATCGGTGCAGTAGGTCCACTGATGCCCCATTGGGCCTGGACTGTCATGGTGACCCCTAGGCATGCGAGTATCTCTGCCTTTAGAGTCTCATAGTCCTGGGCCTTATCTGATTCCAGATCAAAGTATGCTTTCTGGGGTTCACCGGTCAAGAATGGTGGTAACAGTCCCGCCCACTGTTCTCTTGGCCATCCTTCGCGAAAAGCGACTCTTTCAAAAGCCATGAGGTATGCCTCCACATCATCTGCAGGTGTCATCTTCTGCATGTGGTAAGTGGCGCGTACCAACTTTAGTTCTATTGTCACCAGAGGTGTCTTCTTTAATTCCAGCAGGGCCTCCGCAAACTGCTGGTTCACCTGCTGTGTGCCGCAATAGCTTGGCAACTTTCCTCCCGCTGTGCTGCCGCAGCCTGTGCGACCCGGAAGTTGGTTTCCTGCTGAGCTGCCTGTTTCCTGACCGGACTCTGTTTAATCTAGTCCACATGAACGCATACGAGGCGACAGGTAGCGTCTGTCTACCACTTTGCCTCGCATACTGTCATAATGGTATTTTAGGATGTGGGCATATAGGGATATAGAATGTTTCTCCTCAATATTGTATTCTATCCCAGGATTACATAAAAAAAAAAAAAAAATCAAGGGTTGCAATACTTCCCCACATTTTTCAAAACTTAGAAAAAAAAGTTTTGACTGTACATACACTTTAACTCTCCCTTAAAGAGGACCCCCTTTCCCACAAGAAAATGCAATATTATATAATACATTGTACATAAACAAGTACATTTACTTATGTCCACGCTTCCTTTCCTTCTTGGGGATCGCATGATACCAATATAAAAATGTATATCATGCACATGCGTGAGATGGAACGCATGGAACGCATGGTATGCTCCTCGTCCCCCAAGATCTCAATCTCTTTTTTTTCAATAACAAATGAGTTTAATGCCATACAATGCATGCGCAAGATGTTGCCTTCCAAGGAGGCACCTGCGCAGCCGAGACCACATCACTAGTGCCTTTGGGGGAACCATTAAGTGAACACAAAAAGGTACGTAAATCAAAACATTTTTTTTTTAATCAGTGTTAGATGTTTTTACATTAGCATGAAAAACTTTCTAGTGGATGTGCATTATCGAAAGTTTGTTAACGTGCAGTATTTTATGAGTTTGTGGCAATGGATGAAAATCCAGACCCTGCTTTTTTTTTAAGAGCAAAAGAATGTCACCAGCACACCAAGGATCTCCAGAGTGGGTCTTAAGCTTTAATGAGTGATCACATAGTTACAGCAGATTGCAACATTTCGGAGCCACACAGGACCCCTTGATCAGGCATGTGACTTAGGACCCACCAGTGGCGGCCATTGGGGCACACGGGCCCATCCATGCATCGAGGCCCCTGATCAACATACAGGGACGCCGGATGCATTGGGGGGTTCTTGAAAAGTGCTGTTACACTGGCCACCGGGGGGGGGGGGTGTGGGATGACTGCCCCCCCTAAAAAAAACATGAGCCGCCACTGGGACCCACTCTGGAGATCTTTGGTGTGCTGGTGACATTCTATTGCTCTGACTTGACACGGTTCCAGCTGGTGGCTATTTCAGCATCCACTTGTACGCACAGCCATTTCTACAGGAATATGTGCATTGGGAATAGTACGTTGTTACTTTTTTTCTTTTTTTTTTTTGTTACTTTTTTTTAACATACGCCATGTGTTTTGTGGTGGGCTTCCTCATGGGTGCCTTGCAGACTACTGCAGTTATGCATTAGAGTGCCATTCTAAATAAATGCCATGTGCTGTCACATGCCTGATGAAGGGGTCCTGCCTGGCTCCAAAATGTTGCAATCTGCTGTAATGATGTCATCTTTGATTAAAGCTTTGGACCCATTCTGGAGATCCTTGGTGTACTGGTGACATTCTTTTGCTCTGACTTTACAGGGTTCAAGCTGGTGGTCGCTTCAGCACCCACTTATACTCACAGCCATTTCTACAGGAACGTGTGCATTGGGAATAGTGTGTTGGTACTTTTTTTTTAACACACAGCATGTGTTTTGTGGTGGGCTTCCACATCGGTGCCTTGCAGACTACTGTAGTTGTGAATTAGGGTGCCATTCTAAATAAATGCTATGTGACGTCACATGCCCAATGAAGGGGTCCGACGTGGCTCCAAAATGTTGCAATTTGCTGTAACAATGTGATCGTTGATTAAAGCTTAGCACCCATTCTAGAGATCCTTCATGTGCTGGTGACATTCTTTAGCTCTGACTTGACACGATTGCAGCTGGTGGTCACTTCAGCACCCACTTATATGCACAGCTATTTCTACAGGAATGTGTGCATTAGGAATAGTATGTTGGTACTTTTTTCTTAACACACGGCATGCATTTTGTGGTGGGCTTCGGCATTGGTGCCTTGCAGGCTACTGTAGTTGTGCATTAGGGTGCCATTCTAAATAAATGCCATTGCAACACACTACACTACGCTTTACCACGTGTTGTGTTGTGTTACAGTGCGGTAAAATGTATGTTTCCCTGTGCGTTACTTCATCGCTTAGGTATATGAATGGTAAAACTGAACACAGACTATTCTCCAGATGAAAGAAACAGTTGACATCTCTGCCTTGTAAATAGCTAAGTGTGCCCATTTACATGTGAACACATGCATAACAGTCCTCCCCTTCATTGAAAGGCATGCATATTATGGCAGCTGCCTATTAAGTTATCAAATCACATAAAACAGCCAGATAGTCAAGAGACAGCGCTTTATTTCTTTCACTATAACTACCCATCCATCTTCCAGCCGTCATCTGTGTCTATTACTCAGAGCCACAGTACAATGATGACTATCGATTATTTATAAAGCTGCAGCCTGTTCTGCTGTGTACATTGGGGATAATAAATACACAGACATCATCCAGAGATAAAAAACCAATGGAGGAGGTGAAGAGGGCCCGAGCTCCCGTAGTTTATAGCACTACCCATCATTGTCACATTAACCCTTGTTCAGTAATATGTCTTGATTGCTTTCACATGATACCACGTAAATTAGTATGAGAGCCTTGTCTATAAATATATATATATACAGTATATACATCATATGTGTGTGTGTTTTATTATAGTTATTCGTTTTAATGGTTAAGAAATTCCATCATCTCCCATGGCAATGAACGGTTTCCAGTGGCAGGCGCGTTCAATTATTGCTGAAACATATACTGCACATCAATAAGGTATAATGAAATCAGCAGGACCGTCAGAGTGAGAGATATATCCAAGCACCTTGCAATATGAAAGGTAGAAACAAGAGGTAGGGCTCATCATTTTGAGTATTTTGCCTAGTAAGTCAGTCAAATCAGAAGATAATCCCAACATTTTAGTTCTGGTAGATGTTGCCAGGTTAAATCAGCTACTGACTTTGTTATATCCCTTGGGTTCTCCAGCTTTGCTGTCCAGCAATGACCATTATATAGGCCAACAAGAGATTCTCATTCTGTGGAAAGCATGGTAAAATAGAGAACGGAGAATCAGCTAAGTGTGGATGAGACCCAGGACAGGGCTGTGAGCTATTGGGAACCCAAAAGAGTATATTCTTATGGAGAATGGGAGAGGTATGTTTCGGAGGAAGAGGATTAAAGTGGAAACAGGTTACTAATGTTATGGAAAGGAGGAATTTAAAGTGGAACTTCACCCAAAAGGGGAAATGCCATTCTTCCTCCTCCTGCCTTGGGGGGCCTTTACATTTGGTACAATTTTTTTTGGGGGGCCGACTCATGCATTTGCAGTTGGAAGCCGGCTATGAAGCCACAAGGCTTCACTGCCGATTTCCCTTAGTGAAGATGCTGGCATCTGCACCTGAAGCCAATTGAGGAATCGGTTCTAGTTAGGACATTGGTGGATCCAGGGGCAGGTAAGTGTCCTTCTATTAAAAGGCAACAGCTACAGTACTTATAGCTGCTGACTTTTTAATTTTATTAGGCCAGAGTGCATGGGACGTAATCTGGAGACACGGGAAGAAGATGAGGTACCTTGGGAGAATATCAAGGCTTGTTCAGGTGACTAGACGTTAATTAGCTTACTGTTAATTAGATCACAGTTGTTTTTTGGCTGCCCCTTAGATGTGCTGATGATGTTACTGTTTCCAATTTGCATTGTTTAGGATAATGTGATTAAGCTCTCATCTGATTTTGTGTGGTATTTATTCTGCGTGATTCTACAATAAAGTCAGTTCTAGTTTGTTCCTAAGCTAGTTTTTATCTAGTTCTTGGGTTCAATTCTCAGCTCCAGTAGTGGCTGGGTTTTTTTTGGGGGGGGCGGCAAAAAAAGATCCCCCCGTTTGTCAGTCGCCGGTACCCCCCCCCGGCACTTACCCCTTCTGTTGCTGGGAAGAGCTGGCGGGTTGCGGGCTTCAGCGGGGGGGGGTAGCGGAGTCCGGCGGGCAGCTGATGAGTTGCGGGTTTCGGCAGGCAGCGGGCAGGTTGCTGGCTTCAAAAGGCAGCGAGCTTCTTTGGGCAGGCTCCTGTGTCTTCTATGTAACATGGCGGCCTCCGCTGCGTGGTCCCTCCCTACTTCTCCTAGTCATCCAATAGGATCGCTTGTCCTTTAAGCCATTCGGGTGACGAGTCTCAGACCCACTTCCTGATTGACTGGGAGGAGGATCAGTGTGGCAATAGCGAATATTCATTTGCTAGTGTCACACAACTGGGTGGGATCAGGTGCAGTGCTCTGCGCCCCAAGCCCACCCTTTTTTGGAGCCTATTAGAGCCTCTGGCTCTAATCACGTGCTTCAAAAAAACACTCCCCCATTGGAATCTATAGTCTGGCGCCCTGCTATGTAGATCAGGGGGCCGGATGCATGGATAGGGGGATCCCTCTGCTTGACAGGGAAGGGAATGTGTCTAGCCCGCCGATGCAGGAGTGTACTCGACACACAGTCAGCTCTAACTGCAACAGCGTACAGTAGCAGCAGTGGCTGAAATGATACTTTAGAAGCACTGTGAGTTGGCTTCACCTGCGCCCCCCACCAGAAAATTGTTGCGCCCAGGGCTTTTGTGCGTTTGCCCACTGACAAAGAAATTATCAGTCTATAATTTTAATGATAGGTTTATTTTAACAGTAAGAGGAAGAATAACAACAAAAAAACGCATTTCAAAAAAGTTATAAATTGCTTTGCATTTTAACGAGTGAAATAAATATTTGATTCCCTATCAATCAGCAAGATTTCTGGCTCCCAGGTGTTTTCTATACAGGTAAAGGGAGTGCTCCTAATCTCAGCTTGTTATCTATATAAAAGACACCTGTCCACAGAAGCAATCAATCAATCAGATTCCAATCTCTCCACCATGGCTAAGACCAAAGAGCTGTCCAAGGATGTCAGGGACAAGATTGTAGACCTACACAAGGCTGGAATGGGCTACAAGACCATCATCAAGCAGCTTGGTGAGAGGGTGACAACAGTTGGTGCAATTATTCGCAAATGGAAGAAACACAAAATAACTGTCAATCTCCCTCGGACTGGGGCTCCATGCAAGATCTCACCTTGCGGAGTTTCAATGATCATGAGAATGGTGAGGAATTAGCCCAGAACTACACGGGAGAAACTTGTCAATGATCTCAAGGCAGCTGGGACCATAGTCACCAAAAAACAATTGGTAACACACCACGTCAAACATGGAGGTGGAAACATTGTGCTTTGGGGGTGTTTTTCTGCTAAGGGGACAGGAAAACTTCACCACATCAAAGGGACGATGGACGTCAAATCTTGGGTGAAAACCTCCTTCCCTCAGCCAGGGCATTGAAAATGGGTCATGAATGGGCATTCCAACATGACAATGACCCAAAACATATGGCCAAGGCAACAAAGAAGTGGCTCAAGAAGAAGTATGTTAAGGTCCTGGAGAGGCCTAGCCAGTCTCCAGACCTTAATCCCATAGAAAATATGTGGAGGGAGCTGAAGATTTGAGTTACCAAACATCAGCCTCGAAACCTTAGTGACTTGGAGAGGATCTGAAAAGGGGTGGGACAAAATCCCTCCTGAGATGTGTGCAAACCTGGCTAAATACAAGAAACGTCTGACCTCTGTGATTGCCAACAAGGGTTTTGCCACCAAGTACTAAGTCATGTTTTGCAAAGGGATCAAATACTTATTTCACTCATTAAAATGTAAATCAATTCATAACTTTGATTGCATTTTTCTGAATATTTTTGTTGTTATTCTGTCTCTCACTGTTAGGCCTCATACACATGGATGTTTTTTGACGTCGGCGTTTTCTGGCGTTTTTTGCAGCTCTCCATGTTAGTCAATGGCCCCATAAAAATGTTGGCGTTTTTGAGCTATAGATGGCGTCAGCGTTAGTGAGCTGAAAGTAGAACCCACGGCCATCGCGCTCTGGGGCTGTAACGTTTTGGCTCTTTTTGACGCCAACGCTGCAAAACGCCAACTAACGCCAACAAACGCCAACTAATATTGTACCGGCGTTTTCTGGCGTTTTTTGACGCCGACGTTTTTAGGTTGAAAAATAGCAGAGGGATGATTTTTTTTAAAAAACGCCTATTGACGCCAACGCTCAGTAACGCTCACTAACGCTGATGCATAACGCCGAAAAACTAAGATTTTTTTTTCCTTGACGTCGGGCCCGACGTTTTGTTTATTTTTAAAGATACGCCCGTGTGTATGAGGCCTTAAAATAAAGCCACCATTAAAATTATAGACTGATCATTTTTTGTCAGTGGGCAAATATACAAAATCAGCAGAGATCAAATACTTTTTTTTCCCTCACTGTAAGTAGTCATGAGATGGGCGGCTCTAAACAGACATTGTCACTTTGCCCAAAATGAGCAAGGTAACAGATTCACTCTAAAGGGCTGACATTACGTAACCCTTTCTAAGCTGGCATTTGCACATCAATGACAAAACAATAAAGAATATATCGGCTTTACCAAAAGTGTGAACATTGCAACATTGCAATCTCTGCCACTCTTCATTTAATCTTTATGACTAATTGATATCACAAACATCTAGAGTTACCCTGCATGGGGCTCTTTCTGAAGTTTGATCTTTTCATTATGCCTTCCCTTTTGTACTGTACATCACGGAGTGGTGGATGTACATAATTACAATGCTTAAACCAAGCACATTATCTCAGCATGGGAACGATGATAATGATCTGGTTGGTAGTTGTATCCTCTGATAGAGAAATCACAACAAATTGTCCTTCTGCTAGGTAGTCTAATATTCTGAATAAATTGCAGGAGCGTTTGATGAGAAGGAGTCACAAGCCATGACCGCTGGCAGGCCAGGATGGCTCCTGAAACCTATCACGTTTGCAATCAAGCTTGAAGACAACTAACTCATCAGCAAATATCTAGCTTGATAACCATACAGTATGTGTCTAATGGAGATGTGAATGCATTGCAAATAATTGACTGGCTGATAATATGACTAGGAGATCAGGGAGTTCTTGTCTATCTTGAACCAAGTTGTACAGTTTTTTGGTTATTTTTGGGATTAATAAGACCAGAACAAGATGGAGAACCGAAAATAGACAGGCCCTACCATTCCCACCACCTGTCATTCTAATATGCAGGCTAAAAAATATTCCACTCACTCACGTTGTATTGAAGTTGGAGCTTAGGTATGAATTTTATTGCATATTTACATTGCTCCAGCTAAATATGTATATTTTATACCCACTACTACAGTGATACTAGCAGTGTTCCAGGTCCAGAATGTGGTTTCCCTTCGGCATAGTAATCACAGGGGGTCACTTGCTTGGCAATAAATACAAGACATTTTGGTATGGACAAGGTGGAGGGGTGGGGTGGTGATGTCACCATCTCCACCTTCTTCAATCTTGTAAGTAGGTGCCTACAAGCACATATAATGTACATATGATGTTAATTTTGTTGTATATACGGTAAGTATACTCTCCCCTGAGATCACTCTACTTACTAGTGGTTAGGGGATGGTAAAAACCCTGCAACTAAGTTGTGTTTTTACCATCGCCCAACTGCCTCCCCTTTAGCTGCAGAGGCAGCAGCCAGAGGTGTACACAATGCCTTGCTTTGCGGCCATGGCGGGAATTACACCCTTTGTCGATTTTGGGTAAGCTAATGCTCAATGGCTGCAACCAATTCAAGTAAATCAGGCTGCTCCGCAACCGCACAACGTTATTGCAGCATCCAAGCACACAGTGAGGGGATGATACAATGACTCCTCACCATCTGGCAAATGTTCTCTAAAAAGCGATCTGAACATGGATCACCCTTCAGACAGCAATGCTAGTGGGCACGGGCCCTAAGCCCTTTTTGGTTGAAAACGTGATGAAGTGGTGAGATGACAGGAGGGATGTCATGCAATGGACTTATGTCCATGAAGTAAATTACTTTTAAGCATTGTGGTGTCATCAGTGTGCAGCCCGTTCATTCCTCTTTGACAAAGTTTAAGTCCTAGATGGGATAGATTTTCCCAGAGGTAGCCAAGTATTCACAAATGTTTCCCAGAGCTGAAAGACTTGCTCTTCTTATTAGGTGAACTAGTAAAGGGATTATTTGACCTCCTTCCTACTTATTTAGCATTTCTTGGATTGTAAGGTTCTCACCTACAGATTTAAACCACCCATTGCAGAACTAGTAGGCCACTAGGAATGTTTCATTAATTGATTGGAACATTATGACACAATTTGCAAGTTATCATTCATAATTATGCTACATACTGTAAAGCTTAGCTGCAGTGAAACTTTGCTGTTAGTTTTTAGATTTGTAAGAATAGGGAAGGGTTAGATTATATGTTAAGTTTCTCTTGGCGCATGTGACCCTTACTGGGGTGAATTGCAATCACTTCCTGTGTGTGTACAGGAAGTCAGGGGAACTTATTTACTGGGTGTATTCATGCAGCAAAAAAAAAAAAAGATCTAATCCTTTACTTTTTTTATTTTCAATGATTTTTATTTAAATGTTGGAAAGACTTACAAAGAGACAACTCCAATAGTAGAAAAACCTATATAACAATACATAAGACCAGAGGTCATCTGGAGTTGCAAAGACGTAATAACATGTAGACTAGTTCGGTAACATCCTGAGCGGGACAAGGAGGTGTCCCAGCACCCCTAAGGGAACAAGCTGTACTATGGTACTACCCCTCCCCAGATTGTTTAAAAGGGATTACGAAGCAAACTACAATCATATCGAAAATCTTAAAGTTGAGTACTTTAATCTTGGTAGCTGTAAATCAGAAAGATACCAAGTCAGTGCTAACTGGAGAATCAAAGAGAGGGAAGAGAGAATAGAGAAAGAACAGAGAGAGACAGGGTAGGAAAGCAAGGAAACACCTAGTATTAGGATGGTTTGTCTTAACCTTTGTTTGGGGCTTGGCCTGGGATAAATGAGATCCCAGTGTAAGTTGCCCAGGGCTCCCAGACGACCTTGAAGTTCCGCACTGTATCGGAAAGGATACTAGATAGCTTTTCTTGTGACATGATCCAAGAAATCTTCCGAATGGTGGCTTTGAATGATACCTTCGTGTGCTTCCACAATTTAGCTATAGTAAGCTTGGCTCCAAGCAAGATGAAATGCACTAGCTTCCTATTAGGTTTGGAGAGGTTTGTGATATATGCATTTAGAAGAGCTATCTCAGGGGACCTGTGGACCGGGACTTTGGTCAACCGCTCTATAAGGTTGAAGATTTTCCTCCAGAATGGTCGAATCCTTGGGCACTCCCACCATATATGGGGCATAGTTCCCAGCAGGGCACATCCCCTGAAACAGAGGGGGTCCGCTGCAGGATAAATGCGGGCTAATTTTGAAGGAGTGAGATACCATCTGGTGAGAACCTTAACACTAGCCTCCATGAGGGTTGTGTTTAGGATTCCTCTGAAGGAGTTAGAAAGGGCTCTATGCCATGTCTCCAGGTCCCAAGAGAATTGGAAATCTTACTCCCAATGGATCATATAGGAAGTTTTTGTCAGTGGAAGTGTAAGGGATGTGTAAACAATTGAGATGCCTCCCCTTTGCTCAGTGGCTTGGTTACACCAGAGTTCATATGTCATGAATTTGGGGGGGGGGGGGGTGAGTTGTTTCTCCAGATATGCTTAAGGAAATGGGAGATTTGTTGGAATCTGAACCTTTCGGAATCCGGCAGATCCAGATTACTTTTGCTCCTTTACTTTTTTTGCCAACATTTAGAGTTTTTGGCTGGATAGAGACTTTAAACAATGGATAAGTATTATAACCAAAGTTAATTTATAATACTACCATCAATTTATGCAATGAATTGTGGAACAGCTTGCAGATTTTAATGTCACTTTAACAAAACCGGAGGTTTTCTTTAACATCAGTTAATAATGCTACATTACAATGCAGCAAGACAATGGGGTATTCTGTAGATGTGCACTCCTCAGGATGTTATGTATAATGTAGGCTGATTATTTTACATACAACTCAGGATTTTGTTGCAGTCATATAATTATCATCTCCATACATTTGAATAGCCTCCATCAGTGAGCATTGTTATACTTGATAGATCAGTGATCTCTTCTTCCTTTTCACTTTTAGATAATCTTCTTTACATAAAACTACATAAGACGTAGCTGAGTAAAGGAAAGTTTAAAAAGTTGCATCACATTCATTGTACTTATTGTACAGGTTTTTTGTGTGCAGTACAAAAGTCAGGCCCGAAGCAAAAAAAAAAAAAATATATATATAAGCGCAGGGCCTTAATGACAGGGTGCCCTGGGCGGAGACAGAAGGGTTAAGGCTGACAAGGGGTGGGGAGCAGTACAGGGCGGGTGAGGGTTTTTAAGGAGGGGGCGTTGCCCACAGGCAGCAGAGCGGGAACAGCGGAGAATTAGAGAGGACCCGCAGCTTAGTGCTCCGTGAGGGTAGGCCATGGCGTCCATTGAAGCCTTATTGCAGCAGCTTCAGGCGGCCGCTTCCCAGCGCGGCGCAGGCTGGCTGCAGCAACGGATGACAGAGATGGGCATGGATCCGGAGGTCGGAGGGGAGCGGATGCCGGCGCGCACTCGGCGGTCGCGGCCGCCGGAGCGGTACAGTCCCACCGCTTCCCCTGGAGCCGTGCGCCACACTGGGAGCCCGGATTCGGACCCTCCAGGCGGATCGGCCCGGCCTGCACAGCCGGCGGCTGGTCGGTCCCCTGAGAGGAATCCCCGACGCCGGCGCAGCTCTGCCAGGCGGGGCAGGGTGTTGTCCAGGTCCCCTCCCCCGCCTGGACGGCGTGGGAGCGAGCAGACGACGGTCCCCCCGCAGGGCGCGGGCCAGGCCCAGGGGACGACCCGGCGTAGGAGTGATGGGCGGGAGGCCTGCCAGTCGGGTGGAGCGGCAGGCACTCCGGCACGGCGCACGCGCAGTGCGGCCGGCGTAGAGGAGGAGGCTGGTCAGCTGGGACAGACGAAGAGGAGGCGGTCTGGACGCGGGCGGAGGCCCTCGGTGCGCGGAGGGATCGAGCAGCGGCCTGCCCCCCCCGGTGATAGCGACCATCTGCGAAGAAGAAGGACATCGCCGCGATCGGAGGGAGAGAGGTCCAGCTCGGATGAAGGGGAGGCGGAGGGGTCAGCAGCGGTGGAAGCAGGAGCAGCGGCTGCGGCGGCTCCGCCTGGGCAGCCTGGTGAGTGCAACAATTCATCCTTTTCTTCATTTTGTTTGAACCTGTGTCAGCTGCTGGGTATAGATAGGCGGGACCTAGCGGGTAGAGTTGCTGGGACTACCCGGCTCACAGCGGCAGCTGGGTCCGCTGGGTCCGGGGCAGCCCTGGGGCAAGGGGTACAGCAGGGTGGTTCGCCGGTAGAGGCATGGGTTACGCCCGCCGCGGTGGCGGCTGGCTCCCCGGTTGTGAGTCCCGCCGGGTGCGGGGGAACTCCCCCGGTGCCCTCCCCCGGGGGGGGTCGACACAACGGGGGGGGGAGACGGGTGTACCCGACGCCGCGCGGGGCGAGGTATATGTCTGCTTCGAGGGCCCCCTGGGGGCTCACTTGAAGCAGGAGATGCGGGAGAAAATATGGCACGGCGAGTACGTGGACATATTTTCACTGCTCCCTTTGGAGCGTTTTAATCTGGACCGGGTGCGGTCGGAGGAGTCCCGCCGGGAGGACGAGGAGCGCAGGCGGTCACGTTTTATTCCGCGGACATTCGCCAATTGGCTACAGGCGTTTGCCATTTTGGCCAGCGTCATAGGGGAGAGGCAGCCGGAGTGCTGCTCGCCCTTATTCTGCTATCTGGACGCCATTAGCGAGGCACACAGGGTGTACAGGGGCTTGGCGTGGTTGCGGTACGACGAACAGTTCCGGCAATGGAAGGCGCTGCGGTCGTCGATACGTTGGGATCACAAAGACATAGGTCTTTGGATGAGACTGATGACGCCCACGCGGGGAGGGTCTTCCCAGTTTTTTCAGGGGGGGGCCGGCGCTTCTGGCGCCCCGGGACTGCTGGTCGCTAAGCGAAAGGGGTTGTGCTGGCAGTTCAATGAAGGCAGCTGCCGTTTCGGGGTTGGTTGTAGGTTCCGCCATGAGTGCTCAGGCTGCAGTGGTCCCCACCCCCTCTCTCGCTGTGTTAGGCAAGGTAAGGGACGTGCCGGCGATACTGCGGGAAAAGGGGAGGACTCCGGTGAACGTTCACAGGCTGCTCCCCTTCCTAAATAGGTATCCGGACCGGGCGGCGGCCAGGTTGTTGGAAGCGGGTTTTACGGAAGGTTTTAGGATCCCATGCTCAATGTCGGCGTTTCCCCCATTTGCTGACAACTTGCGGTCGGCCCGCCTCCACCCGGAGGTGGTGTCGGGGAAGCTGGACAGAGAAGTGGGGCTGGGCCGGATGGCGGGCCCCTTTCGGGACCCGCCACTCGGTAACCTGGTGGTATCCCCCTTGGGTGTCGTTCCCAAAAAAGAGCCGGGTAAGTTCCGCCTCATTCATCACCTGTCATTCCCAAAAGGGGGGTCGGTCAATGACGCCATTGATCCGGAAGCGTGCGCGGTGTCCTACACTTCCTTTGATGCGGCGGTCCGGTGGGTGCGTCGATATGGCCAAGGCGCGCTATTGGCTAAATCGGATATTGAGGCTGCGTTCCGGCTCCTTCCGGTCCACCCGGAATGCTTTCACCTGCTGGGTTGCAGGTGGCAGGATTTGTTTTACGTGGATCGTTGTCTCCCGATGGGCTGTTCGGTTTCTTGCGCATTGTTCGAACGATTCAGTTCGTTCGTGGAATGGGTGGTGCGGGAAGTTTCGGGCGTTAGCTCGGTGATCCATTACCTGGATGATTTCCTGTGTATAGGCCCGCCGGGAAACAAATTGTGTGGGGTTTTATTGGCCACGTTGCAACACGTTGCAGAGCGTTTTGGTATTCCCCTAGCGGCAGAGAAAACGGAGGGTCCGTCCACGCGGATGACGTTTCTGGGGATTGAGAAAGATACGTTGGCCATGGAATGTCGGTTGCCAGGGGACAAACTGTCGGCTTTGCGGCAGGACATCCGGGGAGCGTTGGGTAGGCGTTCCATCCAATTGCGGGTCTTGCAGTCCCTGCTGGGCAAACTCAATTTTGCCTGTAGGATACTTCCTATGGGGAGGATTTTTAGCCGCAGGCTGTCTGCGGCGACAGCGGGCATTGCCTCTCCTCGTCACTTTGTGACGTTGAATGGGGAGCTCCGGGCAGATTTACAGGTATGGGACATGTTTTTACAGAACTTCAACGGTCGGGCGTTGTGGCAGGACGGCCCGGTAAGCAGTTCCGACTTGGAGCTGTATACGGACGCGGCGGGGTCCTGGGGATACGACGCCTTTTTGGGGGGCAAGTGGAGTGCGGAGCCGTGGCCGGAGTCATGGCGAGCAGCCGGGTTTTGCAAGAACCTAGTGCTCCTGGAATTGTTTCCGGTTCTGGTGGCACTGGAGGTGTGGGGTCCGGTTTTTAGCAATAAAAAGGTGAGGCTTCATTGTGACAACATGGGGGTGGTGCAAGTCATCAATCACTTGTCAGCCGCGTCTCCACCGGTGGTGAGATTACTTCGCCATATGGTGCTGCGATGCTTGCAGGGTAATGTATGTTTATATGCAGTTCATCTACCAGGGATCACTAACGGAGTGGCTGATGCTTTGTCTCGCTTCCAGCTGGACAGGTTTCAGCAGTTGGCACCGGGAGCGGAGCAACAAGGGTCGCCGTGTCCGGAAGGGCTTTGGAGGATTGCATGGGAGTCGCCGCGGGCTTGATCAGGAGGTCGGTAAGTGAGGGCACCTGGCTAGCTTACGCGAAGGCATGGCAGGAGTGGTCGGACCTGTTACGAGAGACGGGGGTGGGCCCGGGTGGCTCGGAGGCAGAATCTGTGCTGTTATACTTTATTGGCAAAAACTTCTCTCTGGGCGTGTCGGTTTCTTCGTTGAGTAGGAAACTGGCCGGGGTGGCGTTTTGGTGTAAGCTATTGGGGGTAAGGGATTGTACTAAGGGGTTTTTGGTGCGACAGGCGCTGAGGGGTTATAGAAAGGGTTGGGGCAGGCAGGATGGTAGGAGGCCGGTGACCTTTGCGGTCCTTCGGTGCCTGGGGGGCAGGGTCGAGACCATGTGCTCATCCTCCTTCGAGGCGCTGCTGTTCCGCACGGCTTTTTGTTTGGCCTTCTTTGGGGCCTTTCGGATAAGGGAGCTGGTGAGCCGGAGTACTGCTGTACACGGCGGTCTCCAGGTGGAGGACGTAACCTGCAGCGAGTCGGCGGTCGTGGCACGGATACGATGATCCAAGACGGATCAGGTGGGTAGAGGGGCGGTAGTGCGCCTTTTCCAGGTTCGTGGTTCCGCGATTTGCCCGGTAGCGGTTATGAGGGAGTATTTGAGACGTCGCCCGGTGACGGGCGGGGCATTGCTCGTTCATGAGGACGGAAAACCCTTATCGGTTTTTCAATTTACGGCGGTTTTTAGGCGCTGTATGGCGGCGGAGGGTTTTCCGGCATCTGAATATTCGTCACACTCCTTCCGCATCGGGGCTGCTACGGAGGCAGCCCGGTGGGGTTTGGATGAGGCAATAGTAAAGCGGATTGGTAGGTGGGAGTCGGACCGCTTTAGGATCTATGTACGTCCTCAGCTCATTCAAGGGGCTGGGGCTGTTTGATATATGGGGGTATGGTTGGTGGTGTTCTTGGTTTGTTATTTTGTTGTTGTTCTTTTACAGATGGCGAACCGGCTTTGGTGTGGGTGCTCGGGCACTCTTATGTGTTCTGGGGGGCCAAACGGGCCGATGTGCGACCGAATGGTCGGCAGTTAGGATTATCCCGGGACACAGCTTTGGTGAGGTGGATTGGGGTGCCGGGGTTGTTATGGTCTAGGGTCCTGCCGGAATTTAAGAAGTATGCTGAGCTAGACAGGGCCCCTGATGTTTTAGTTTTACACGCAGGGGGGAACGATTTAGGTGTTCGTTCCATGCGTCACTTGATACGTGATATCAAGTTTGATTTTTTGCGCCTCCAAACTGACTTCCCTAAGACAGTGATAGTTTGGTCAGACATAGTGGCCCGCACCTCTTGGCGTTTTGCCAGGTCGGTTGGAAAGATAAACAAAGTCAGGGTAAAAGTAAACAAGGAGGTTGGCCGCTTTATAGCACGTAATGGCGGACTGGTGGTCAGGCACACCGACTTGGAGATGGATACCTGGCGGTATCTGAGGGGGGATGGGGTGCACCTCAATGCCGTGGGCATTGATCTGTGGAGCCTGGGGCTCCAGGATGGGGTGCACCGAGCACTGCGTGCGTGGAGGGGCTCACTGGCGTAAGGCTTTACGCAGTGAGCGGTGGCGGTTGGGGTCTCAGGAGGCCGGTCAAGTTGGTCTGTTTGAGGATCCATCTTAGGTATGGAGTCCTCAGTGGTGGTCAGTTACACAGGGTAACTGAAAAAGAAGGAATGTACCCGAGCCGGCGTAGTGCGGCTGGGATATGGGCGGTAAAATACAGATATGATTGGTGAGATGGGGCCTCCTGAGATTCCTACTGGATTAATAAATATGTTCGGTTTTATGTTGTTTAATGGTTTTATTGGTTTGTAAAATAAAACGGCCTAACGGCCAATTTTCTCCATACGGTGTGCAGTGTCGTTATTTATAGGTTAAGGTATACGCATAAGGTCTACCCGGGTCAAGTCAGGCCCGAAGCAAGAAAAAAAAAAAAATATATATAAGCGCAGGGCCTTAATGACAGGGTGCCCTGGGCGGAGACAGAAGGGTTAAGGCTGACAAGGGGTGGGGAGTAGAGTTGAGCGAACCTCTGGAAGTTCGGGTTCTGCTGGTCCGTCCGAACTTCGGGACAAAGTCCGGGTCCGGGTCCGGACGGAACCCGAACGATCGCACGGCCTGAAACAGGGCTTCAAGCCTGCCTGGTCGTCTTGGGCTTGAAGGTCTCCAAGCGAGTTGAGATGAGGGGTGGGGAACAGTCGGAATTGGGAAGACAGAGGCGGGTCCCGTGGGACAGTAATTCCGGGACGCGAATATATATAAAAAAAAAAAAAGAACGAAGCCCGGACTGAACTGGGCCCATCTGGAATACGCATATGGAATTGGATATTTATTGCTGTGACGTGTGGCATACCTCTTTTAACCGGCAATCCGGCAAAATAAAATGTTTGGTTATTTTGGTAATTTGTT
>BLSH010164238.1:706380-717078 GCA_018402905.1 Glandirana rugosa | reverse complement strand
AATGTTGTCTTTAAAAAAGCTCCTGCACTTAAGGATATGCTGGCTCCTAGTGTCTGCAACCCTCCCCAAGAGAAATTATCTTTCTTTCAGAACATCGTAGGATTTCACAAATGCAGGAGATGTAGTGTTTGTCTGATCAATAAAATCAGAGAGAGGAAGACTGTTACTTTTCAGTCTAATAGCACCTCTCAGATCTTTCCTATAAAGACCTTCATTTCTTGCAACACGGCCAATGTTGTATATGCCATCACCTGTCCGTATGTCCTCCAGTATATAGGAAGGACGATTAGACCCCTGCATGTAAGACTCCAAGAACACATAGGGAATATTAAGCGGTTTAGACATTAATGGCTGTGTGTTGAGTTATTTTGAGGGGACAGCAAATTTACACTGTTATACAAGCTGTACACTCACTGCTTTACATTGTAGCAAAGTGTCATTTCTTCAATGTTGTCACATGAAAAGATATAATAAATTATTTACAAAAATCTGAGGGGTGTACTGACTTTTGTGAGATACTATATATTGTAAGGGAGTTAGCTAGGCAGCGGGTGTGTTTGACCCCCTGGAAGGGTTCACTACACAATTTAGGCACAGCGATACAGCACTTTCAGATGAAAAAAAAGGTAGTTTATTCTCACTAGATTCAATGTTGAAAACAGCAAAACAAAAACAAACAACAAAAATAAATCCTAGGCCACTTGGCCACTGACTACACAATTGGTTTCCCTGTGTGCCAGCTGGGTACAGCCTACTGCTGTACCTAGCTCCTATCTCTCACTGAACAGTCAGCCACACAGGCTTCTTACCAGACATGCTGTTACACTCCCCAGTCCGTTGACCTAACACAGAACCTGGTTACAGGGTGGAGCACTCACCTATGCTTGATGGGAGTTTATGTAGAGGTCTTAATGAGCCAGCTCAACCCAGCTGGACTCATTACCTCTACCCCTGCAAGACTCAGCACTCCCCCTAGTAGTATAAGTCTGTATACACTTTGAATCTTGGGCAGATGTACCTGCCATCCTGCACGCAACAAAGCGCCTTTACCTATATACACAGCGTATTGAGTGTACACTATATATCATGCATTCGGCGGTGTATGGTATATAGTGCACATGGTGTCTTAAAATATATACAGTCTAGTATATATATATACATGCAGCGTATTGAGTGTGCACTATATATCAGTGCAATAGGGGGTGTACGGTATATAGCACACTCCTTGACGTGGTATCTTAAAATATATAGTCTAGTGTATACAGATATACTCGTAGCATATTGAGTGTGCACTATATATCAGTGCAATCGGGGGTGTACAGTATATAGCACACTACTTGACGTGGTGACTTAAAATATATAGTCTAGTGTATACATATATACACACAGTGTATTGAGTGTACACTATATATCGGTGCTTTCGAGGATGTAAAGTATATAGCACACTACTTGACGTGGTGACTTAAAATATATACAGTCTAGTGTATACATATATACACACAGCGTATTGAGGGTACACTATATATCAGTGCATACGGGGGTGTACGGTATATAACACATGACTTGATGTGGTGTCTTAAAATATATACAGTCTAGTGTATACATATATACACACAGCGTATTGAGTGTACACTATATATCAGTGCATTCAGGGGTGTACGATATATAGCACACTACTTGACGTGGTGTCTTAAAATATATACAGTCTAGTGTATACATATATACACACAGCGTACTTAGTGTACACTATATATCAGTGCATTCGGGGGTGTACGGTATATAGTACAGTGTAGTGCGGTGTTAAAAAAATACCCATCATGTCAGGAAGGTCACAAGGGAGATGCTCCCAGGCCACTAAAAGAGGGCAAGCAGCCTCTGTGTCTTCAGTGAAAAGTGGTGGTGGTGGATGTGGTGCATCCTCTGCAGGCGGGTCACACTTGTCCTTTTTTTCTGCTGTTGGATGTGCTATTGAGCCACAACATGCAAAAGAGTTGGTGGAGTGGATAACAAAGCCGTCCTCATCCCCCTCATCCTCTGTCACCCAGGCTCATACAAGTTTGCCTTCCAACGCATCTGGCAAAGCGGCCTATTCCACCGGATCCTTGTCCACAGTTACTCCTTCTGTAGTCCCACCATCATGCATGGAGGAGTCACCTGAGTTATTCGAACATAGTGTCCGTTACATGCTGATGGAAGATGTGCAGCAGTTTGAAGGCTCCGATGTTGGTTCCCAGGTTGAGGAAGGGAGTAGCGTGACCCTAGAGACAGGGGGTGCCGCAAAAGGACAAGAAACTAGCAGTCATGTTCCCCCAGCTGCAGCATACTGCCAAGTTTGCTCCAGTGATGAGGAGGGAGGGCATGATGAGCACACGGACTGTACTTGGGTGCCTGAGAGAAGAGAGGAGGAAAGTGAGGAGGAGGAGGCCCAACTCCAACAAGGCAGGATGTCCTCCTGGGGCCAGCTTAAGGGCAGCCACCCAATTGCATCAGACCACAGAGCTCCACAGGTGCAGGGCACTGCTGCCTACCCACAGACTTCCAAAACTTCTTTGGTGTGGGCATTTTTCAGCACATGTGCAGTAGATCGCACTGTTGCCATTTGTAATCTATAAAGGAAGAAGTGATTAATGGGCAAAAGGAGAACTGAGCAGCATACACTGAATTAGACCTGGTAGTGCTAAAAGTGAAAAACAATAAAAAGTGTAGCGCTAGGATTTGAGTGACATAATGTGTAAATAAAACAACATAATAATCCAGGAAAACGATATACAAAGTATCATCAAAAATTTGTGTCATCAAAAGAGTTCAAAAATCTGTTTAGTGCTCCAATCTGTGGAGCAAAACAAATATCCAAAAATAATAATGGTATAACTGGTGATGCTGAAATCTATACAGCCTAACAAATGTCCAAAATAATCAAAACCATGCAAAGGTGTGGGGGATTGTGTACAGATGCAAGATTCAATGCCGTGAGTCAGGTCACATCCAAGAGAGCAAGACATAATTCAATCAAATATTCAGTTGGACTCTTACCGGAGATCAGTGGCGGCTGGTGAAGTTTTAGGATGGGGGGGCACAGGCCACGCCCTTCCTTTTTTACCCCTCCCACTTCTACTAGCCCCACCCCTTATAGAATCCACCCACTCTGTCCCCTGTATTCCACATATTGTGTCAGGAGTACCCAGCTCAGTATCACAGGTGGGGTATATTGCAGCCAGTAACACAGGTAGAGGTATATTGCAGCCAGTAACACAGTGTGCAGTCAGTAACACAGGTGGGGTATATTGCAGTCAGTAACACAGTATGCAGCCAGTAACACAGATGGGGTATATTGCAGCCAGTAACACAGGTGGGGTATATTGCAGCCAGTAACACAGTATGCAGCCAGTAACACAGGTGGGGTATATTGCAGTCAGTAACACAGGTGGGGTATATTGCAGCCAGTAACACAGTATGCAGCCAGTAACACAGGTGGGGTATATTGCAGTCAGTAACACAGGTGGGGTATATTGCAGTCAGTAAAACAGTATGCAGCCAGTAACACAGGTGGGGTATATTGTAGTCAGTAACACAGGTGGGGTATATTGCAGCCAGTAACACAGTATGCAGCCAGTAACACAGGTGGGGTATATTGCAGCCAGTAACACAGTATGCAGGCAGTAACACAGGTGGGGTATATTGCAGTCAGTAACACAGTATGCAGGCAGTAGCACAGTGTGCAGGCAGCAGCACAGTGTGCAGGCTGTAAACACAGTGTGCAGGCAGTAACACAGTGTGTAGCCAGTAACACCGGTAGGGGTATTTTGCAAGCAGTAACACAGTGTACAGTCAGTAACACAGGTAGGGGTATTTTACAGGCAGTAACACAGTGTGCAGCCAGTAACACAGGTAGGGGTATTTTGCAGGCAGTAACAGTGTGCAGTCAGTAACACAGAATGCAGCATTACATTGTGGTGAATTGTAAATCAGTTGCCTATGTGCTCCTACATGCAGCTGTGCCCTGGAAAGCCACCCTCAGCAGTCATATAGACTACAATCCCTAACAGGAACAATTATGTATTTCAGGCTATAGGAGTACAACTTCCAACACGCAGGCAGCTCTAGTACAGGATGGGAGACACACACACAGTAATTAGTGTTTGGTTCTCAGATACAGACAGAGCCACATCTTCTATCTTCTTTTCTCCATCCAGTTTTGCTACTCACAGGTCAATATTTTTCCATTCAGAACACCCACCAAACAGGACAAGTTTACCCTGATGCATTCTGCCTGCTATCAGTCCTTGCTGCAATTGATAAGATATCAGCAGAGCACACAAGCTTGTCATCTCCTCACCTTCCTGTGTAAAGGTATCTGATCCCCATGAACAATCTTTAGCAGAAAGTGCAGTGCAGTTCTAATATCACATGTACACACTCGCAGCCTGCGCCTTCTGATGACATCATCACTGAGATAAATCTGTGGCCAGCATCCTACTGCTATATTTTGCATAAAGCTTCAGGTGTGTGTGGAGCTGGTATGCTGGGCTGTGCTGACTGTGTTTCTCCTCCCTCCGCTTATCACTGGCTGCTGTACAGTAAGCTCCTCCTCGCAGCCTCACACTTTCCTCCCTTCCACTTGGAAGATCTCCACCCCCTGGTGCAGGGAGCAAATCAGGGAGCTCAATAGGCGGGCCAGGTCGTTTTTCTGACCCGTCCTTTTGAGCTCTTATTAGAACAATGGAAGAAAGTAAAACAACCAATAACGGTGGAGAAGCTGTTTACTAAGTGTTCTGAATGCAGTTTTAAATGAATTTTCGGACAGACGCCCCGTTGCTAGGCAGAATAGAAAAAAAGGAGACTTTTTTTTTTTTAAATCTACCTAACTAATAGCACAGAGAGAGATAAACAATCAGGGAATGGAACTCAACAGAATAAATGATTATATTGTTTATTTTCATGTATTTATTTATTGTTTTCTTGCAACAAAGACTGGTGGGGCACTGCCCCAGGAGCCCTTATGTACGAGCCTCCACTGCTGGAGATGTTGGACCCTCTCAGTCATATGACCAGGGGGTCAATCAGGCTTGTGTGGTTTCCCACCACAGGGGTCCAATCGTACTTTCCACCAGGAGCTCCAGGTAGGTATCCTCAGCATCCAGGGATAGCAATAGCAAGGTAGATGGACTCAATCTTTAACCACTTCAATACCATGCACTTAGAACACTTCCTGCCCAGACCAATTTTCAGCTTTCAGTGCTGTTGAGATTTGAATGAGAATTGCGCGGTCGTGCGACGTTGTACCCAAACAAAGTTTTTATCATTTTGTTCCCACAAATAGAGCTTTCTTTGGTGGTATTTGATCACCCCTGCTGTTTTTATTTTTTGGGCTATAAAAAAAATAGACCGAAAATTTTGAAAAAAAATAAACATTTTTCTTTGTTTCTGTCACAAAAGTTTGTATAAAGTACATTTTCTCCTTCACTGACGGGCACTGATGTGGCTACACTGATGGGCACTGATGAGGCTACACTGATGGGCACTGATGAGGCAGTACAGATTGGCACTGATGAGGTGGCACTGATAAGGTTGCACTGATGATGGGGCACATATGCAGCACTGATGGGCGGCACTGACAAGCAACACTGATGGGCACTGATACGTGGCACTGATATGTGGCACTGATGGACACTCATAGGCGGCACTGATAAGTGGCACTGGTCACTGATAGGTGGCACTTTTAGGTGGCACAGGTGGGCACTTTTAGGTGGCACAGGTGGGTACTTATAGGTGGCAGTGGTGGGCACTGGTGCAACAAGCACTGTTAGGGATGGCACTGGCAGGCATCATACATGGGCACAGTGCCATTCCTACAGTGCACAATATTGCCCTTACCTGGTGGTCTAGTGGGGGCTCCCTGGTGGTCCTGGGTGGCCTCTGTGTGCCTTCCCTGGTGGTCCTGATCCAGCTCCCTGGTGGTCCAGTGGGGGTGATCCTGAGGGTGGCTGCGCTGATAAACATTCAGCGCAGCCCCCCCTGTCAGGAGAGCAGCTGATCGGCTCTCCGCTGCTCAGGTCTGCAGACCTGAGCAGAGGAAAAGCTGATAAACGGCTCTTCCCATTTACACTGTGATCAGCCGTGATTGGTCACGGCTAATCACATGGTAAAAGGCTTCGGATCGAAGCCTTTTACCTCGGTCGGTAATGCGATGGGTCAGAGTGACCTGGGGGCGCGCATCGCGGATTATCCTGAGGACGTCAATAGACGTCCAGTCAGGATAATGAACCCCCCGCCCGGACGTCATTTGTCTATACGCCGGGCAGGAAGTGGTTAAACGCTCCCAAAGGAGATATGTGGAGAAAAAATACATAGACGCTCCACTTGGTGCAATAAGTTCACCACTTTAATTACGGGTAGGTGAATACAAAAGTAAAGCTGGCAATACAGATAAAACCAGATAAAATTACTGTGATAGGTGCACAGTCCTCATCCGACACGTTTCGTGTGCATAGACATCGTTCGGGGTGTGGGGACTGCGCTCCCCTACCGCAGTATATATAGAAACATAAAAGACCCCCGTGATCATCAATTAATCAGAGGAGGGAAGTGAGCTCTGGGACTTCCACCCTCATGGAGCCGGCGTGCTTTTCAAGCCTCACTTTGGACTGTGGACTTTCCTGGCACGCCCCTCCATTTACCTCAGATAACCTCATCCAATGAAGGTTCACTGGAGAGAAGAGCGATATTGGTCTAGTCAGGTGCAACTGGGGCGGGTACATCCGCCCAGCAAGGTCCGCGTCATTTACATGACTCCAGGGTCGACCCCGGGCGCCAGCGTCATTAGCCCAAACTGGAAGTGCATCCGAGAAGCCAATAGACGCTCAAAACACATCCGCAGAAACAGTGCCCCACCCTCAACTTACGTCAAAGGTGTGGCCACCGAACGGAAGCCGGACTGCAAACCGGAAGGAAAACATAGGGGCCAAAAAGGAGGACCCAATGTCAACTGGAACCACTCCACCACTAAAATGGATGGCGAACAAGCACATGATAAAAAAGGAGGATAAATCATTCCCATCACCGCAAGTTCACCATACATTTCAGCGTATTGTAATCTATGTCTGAAGCGGGTCAAGCGCGGGCAGGACTCCAGCCGCTTGGGCACTACTGTCTTGACAAGACATATGACAACCAGCCATTCAGTCCGTTGGCAAGAGTACCTGAAAAACCCACACCATAAAACAAGACAGACTTCTCCTTGCTCCTCATCTGGGATCTCAACCCCTACTATACCTGCAGTTCTCTCCAAAACCTGCACTGAGAGGAATGAAGGTGTAGCAATGCATGCCGCAACTAGTAATTGCAGCCAATCTGCTAACAGTACACCACCAGGTGAATTCAGCAGGCAAATATCCCTACCCCAGTTGCTGAACTGTAAAAAGAAATACTGTCCCAGCCATCCACATGCTTAGTGTCTTTTCAGCTGGTAGACTCTGCCCCATTTCATGAATTTGTGGAATGTGCTGTCCCACAGTGGCAGGCTCCCAAAAGACATTTCTTTTCAGGTAAGGCCATTCCAGCTCTCTACCGTCATGTGGAAGGCAATGTTTTGGCCTTGTTGGACAGCAGCAGGGTTCATATTACCGCTGACTCATCAGGCACGGTCTGGGAAGTTACCTTTCCTTCACGGTGCACTGGGTAACTCTGCTGGCATCTGGGAAGGATGCAGGACAGGGTTCAGTTTTGGAAATAGTTCCGCTACCCCACATCCAAAAAGCTGGTGGTGATTTTGCCACATCCGCCTCCAGAATTTTCCTCTAAACTTGCAGTGCTCCCTAAGCTTTCAAGGGGCTATGCAAGCAGTCAGGCTAAAAGATGCCATGCGGTGCTTGAGTTAGTCTGTCCTGGGGATAGGAGCCACACTGGGGAAGAGATTCTTTCAGCTCTGCGGGGCAGGCTCAGAGGTGGTTGACGCCACGGCAGCTTGAGCCAGGAATGGTTGTATGCGACAATGGCACCAACTTTCTCTCTGCCCTCCGACTGGGACAATTGACACATGTTCCATGTTTGGCACACATCTTGAATTTGGAGGTGCAGCGTTTCTTGACCAGGTACCCAGGCTTACCAGATATCCTGAGGCAGACCAGAAAAGTATGTTGTCATTTCTGGCATTCATACAATGCCAGTGCCCGTCTGGCTGACATCCAGCGGGAATTCAGCCAGCCCAACAACCACCTCATTTGTAACATGACCACTAGGTGGAACTCAACATTGGCAATGCTGCAGCAGCTGCACGCACAGCAGGGGGCCATCAATGAGTACCTCTGTGAGCATTGCACCAGGTCAGGCTCAGGGGAGCTTGGCTTTTTTTTGCCACATCAGTGGCTAATGATCAAGGATGCATGCACTGTCCTGTCACCATTTGAGGAGGCCACAAGGATGGTGAGCAGTGACAATGCATGTATCAGTGACACTGTCCCACTAATATTCCTTCTGGAGCACACGCTTCATGGAATAGTGGACAGGGCACTTGAGGCAGAACAGAGGGAGGAAGAGGAGGACTTCCTTTCCTCTCAAGGCCCCCTTTATGCAGAAAGTATTCCTGCAGAGCCACCAAACACACAGGAGGAGGATTGTGTCAGCATGGATGTGGAGTATAATATGCAGCAGTCTTCAAGGTATCATGGTTTTCAGGCCGAAGAAACCCAAGGAGTTGTACGTGGCTGGGAGGAGGTAGTTCCTGATAATGTCATCCTCAGTGACCCAGAGTACACTCATGCCTCCTCAAACTTACGCTGCATGGGCTCTCTGATTCTGAAAAGCCTGCGAAAAGACCCTAGGATTCGTGGTATCAAGGATAGGGATCATTAGTGGCTGGCAACCCTTCTTGATCCACGTTACAAGGGTAAAGTTACAGAACTCATACTGCCTGCGCAGAGGGTGCAGAGGATGAAACATCTTCAAGATACCTTGAAGAAAAGTTTGTGCAATGCCTTTCCTTTCCTTTCCATGTCCTGGTGCTGGTCCTGGACAACGTGTTTCTGAAGCTTCGGTCGTTCAGAGGCAGAGTGGTGGAGAAGGTGGCTGGCTGAGCGATGCCTTTAAAAAAAAATTCAGTCCTCAGCACCCAGGCCTGATAGGTTCAAACAACCATCGTCAGCGTCTGCATTATATGGTGCAGGAATATATAGGGGCAAGAGCAGACTTGGAGACCTTTCCAACTTAGCATCCGCTTAGTTACTGGATCTTGAGGATGGACCACTGGCCGGAACTTGCTCAATATGCAATTGAGCTACTGGCCCGTCCTGCATCGAGCATGCGGACATTCAGTGCTGCTGGAGGGTTCGTAACCAATCAAAGAGTGCGCCTGTCCATAGACTCGGTTGATAGGCTCACATTTATAAAAATGAATCAGTTCTGGATCAGCAGCTATCAAGCCCCTGATGCTCATGCAACTGATTAAATTTGCTAGGGATCTGGGATCCCTTGAAGACTGCCACTGCTCCAATTCCTATTTCCATAATCAAGAACAATATTTTGTATTTTGGGCACCACCAACACCCAGGGCCCAATTTTTCTGCACCTGGTTTACAGGGGCATGCCATAACAATTTTTAAACCAATTTAAAACAGCAGGGCCCGTTCCTGCGTCCCACAAGAGTAACTGCAAGGGGTTACAGTGTTCTGGCACTGCCAGCACCCAAGGCTCAAGATTTCGCCACCTGTTTGACTGGGGCTTTCATCACAATTTTTAAACTAATTTACAACATCAGGCCCTGTTCCTCCGTCCAACAAGAGTAACTGCAAGGGATTACAGTGTTCTGAGACTGCCCAAGGCCCAATTTTTCGTCACCTGTTTGACTGGGGGATTTCGTCACAATCTTTAAACTAATTTACATCACGCCCTTTTGCTCCGTCCAACAAGAGTAACTGCAAGGGGTTACAGTGTTCTGGCACCGTGAGCACCTAAGGCCCAAGTTTTTGCCACCTGTTTGACTGAGGGCTTTTGTCACAATTGTTAACTACTTGCCGACCGCAAACCGCAGGTTGACGGCGACAAGGTGGCTCGATATCGCAAACCGCCATCATATGACGGCGGCTGTGAGATTGTGCACTGTGAGCGCGCTCACTGTGTTCAGGGGGGGGCCAGGGAGCGGGTAGGGTGGACTTGATCTCCGCTGGCTAGCCGCGATGCCGCCCCCCGCAGTGAAAGAACGGAGATCCGTGCATGTAAACACGGATCTCCGTTCTGTGAGAGGGGGAAGGGCTGTGATTACAGCCTTCCTCTATATGGAAGCTGTGATCACACCCCTTCCCCTGCCAGTCAAACACTAACACAGTTAGAACACGCCCAGGGAACACAGTTAACCCTTAGAGCGCCCCCCAGGTTAACCCCTTCACTGCCAATGGCATTTACACGCACAAGATTGACACAATCACAAACTGACCGTCCCCTTCCCCGCACTAGTGTCGAAGGTATATCTCCTTCCGACATTAGTGTCGGGAAGGGGGAGAGTGTCTTGCCTCTAGGCACAAATGTACGTGCCTAGAGGCAAGAAAGTGACGCCCCCCGCCGTAGCGCCGATCGGTCGCCTCTAGTTCAGGTGGGATGGGCGAGGGACCGGGGGGGGACTTGTGTCACTCGCGCGAGTGTCACGTGTTAGAGTGTCGGCGGCAGTATACTACCGCCAAACGCTATAGCTCGGTGGAACAGCGGCAG
>BLSH010164238.1:673860-688862 GCA_018402905.1 Glandirana rugosa | reverse complement strand
TCCCCATTTATTTGTAGGGCACTTGCCCTAGTTTGAAGATGATTTTAGAACAGTTATATGGCTTCTACCGTTAATTAATACTTTTCAGACACAGTTTGAAGATGATCCACATTCACCTCCATTTTTGCTTTTTTTATGTTTTTATTTTTTAAAAAATATTTACAGTTATTTCCCTGTCCCCATTTTTTTGTAGGGCACTTGCCCTACCCTTACCCCCATTTTACTTCCTTTTGCAGCCCTCTGGGGCTTTCCAGGACTTTCCTACAGCCATTTTTGTGCCTAAAAGTTCGGGTCCCCATTGATTTCAATGGGGTTCGTTGTCCGTGCGATCGTTCGGGTTCCGTCCGGACCCGGACCCGGACTTTGTCACGAAGTTCGGACGGACCAGCAGAACCCGAACTTCCAGGTGTTCGCTCAACTCTAGTCATGAGTCTTCTTCCTCCTCTTCATACTTTGGGAGTTTCCTTAATGCTGCAGAGAACAGAGCAATGCCATGCCAGCACTATTCCAGTGGTCCATGTACACAGATTCTGAATGTCAGAGCTCTCAGCAGACTTGAGACAGGAGCACACTGTGGTGCGCAGAGCTGGTATAGCAGACAGACAGGCAGGCAGGCACTCGAACAGGACGGGGAGCCAGGATCAGAGAAAGAAGTGTTTTCACAGGAATAGTCAGGGTTGTTAACAGGCAGGCAGTGAGGTACTGAATCATAAGCAGAGCCAAAGTCAAGAACAGAGCCGGGATCAGGAGCCGGTGTCTAGTCAGAAGCAGAATCCAAGATCAGGTCAGGAGCAAGCCAAGTCAGCAACAAGGGAAACCACAGGATGAACACAAGGACACAAGGAACAGCTGAAAGACCAGTCAGCACCTGAGCAAAGGCAGAAGCATCCTTTAAAAGGCAGTATGGCACCAACAGGCACTGTGGGCGCATCAGTGCACATTCCTGCGCGAATGTGTGCACCTGGTCACCATTGGGAGATATTGCGTGCATGCACATTGTCACACCAACTCTGGTACATCTTACAGGAATTCTCTAACACTAACTTTATGAGTTGGTGTGACATTATGATTTTTTTAAAGACAGAGTCTTCCAGTAAGAGGAACCCTAGTGTATTGGTTGTTATGCCAGTTTCCAGACAGGGGCCACGGTACAGTTTTTAAGGGGCAGCAAACTTAGACTCCAACTACAGCCCACTAACTCTTTGCTCACACTCAGGTCCCGTGTTGCTTTGGCCCTAGGCCTGAATGACAAATACACTTTGTCCCCAAGGCCTTGTTTTAATTTGCGTCTCTTAAGGTTCTGTGTAGTAAACCCAAGGAGACATTGAAACCTCTGTAGTGTATTAATATGCTTTACTAAATAGAAATGCTGCATATACAACTGTAGGAAAAACAATTCACTGCATACAAAGTACCATAAAATATGTGTACACCATGCACAAGCTATCTATCCTCCTAGCAAACAAGCATGTACAATGTATGTGATAGGCATACACTAAACAGTTACTTAACTTGGTTCTTCTTGGTGATGGAGTCTGCTTACTGCTTCTTCCTTCCCAGCACAACTATCCCTTTGTTGCTTAGCACATGATTTGTTCAAGTCCTATTTCCCCTCCCCCTCCTTCCTGTAGCACCATTTCCTGTCCTAAGCTCTAGAAGCAACCCAACAGGTTTGTTAGCATATGAGTAGGGGGAGCTTTAGCCTCTAAACAATACACAGTCTGAAAGACGTTACTTCACATTGATGCTATAAAAATCACTAAAATAGCCTTATCTACACAGGCCTCATCTATTGGTAGTTCCAGGTTTAGTCCATAGTGGAATCCCATCCAACTTCTGAGGCACATGAGACTTCGGTGTCCATATGGCTACTGACACTACCACTGATGAAGCCTTTATTACTAAACCATCATGCAATCATACTCTAAACCGGCTGCTAAATTATACTTTCCCTGAGGTATTTGCAATAACATTAACTTCTTAGAAAGCATGGGAGAATAGTCCTTGCAAAAAAAGAACATTTACTGAAAATGTGTTCAACAGTAACATCTTCTTTTTCACAGTAAGGTATATCACATGACCTCTCAACAGTGCACAGCACTAACACGGGAATTTTCATAATTATATATATCTTGCCAGCTGCTCACGCTTTTATGTAAATCCTAACATAAACCTAGATAAGCATGGGGTGTGTAGCGAAGCGCTGACCTATAGTGCAACGTATCAAGCAAATTAAATAATTAGTGTGTAATAATCAGAGTCTGTTTGTGAAAGTAAATTATGTAGTATAAACCTTAAACCATATAGTGTAGTATAATCATGCGTTGTATCTCTCCTCTATACAATATATATATACATATCTGTGCAAAAGAGCACCACGAGGAGGCTATTTCTTGTCTTTATACCTATGAGATGCTATACTGGAAGCTGCAAACAATATAAGGAGGAACCTAGCTATAGAGATAAGGATTCACTACACACCCCATGCATTCCTACCACCCTTATCCCACAGTGTAATGTCCAATGCCTGAAGGGCACTATAGAAGATTTGCTTGTGTGTATATAAATAGCAACCTTAATGTAGACCTATAGGCAAAACCTTTGTTTTAATTTTGGATAGAGCAAAAGAGGATTATAACCTCTGTCAGATTTTTTTTTTTTAACATCTGTGTTCAATTGCATAGATTTCCCTTTGCTTCCTGTACCATAGCAAAACAGGAAATGAGAGGAAATCCCTGCAAATTAAGGAAATTCCTTGGGAACCCCCAGGTCATCAGAATTAGTATTCCCATTGGAATATTTCCCCTTTATTACATTTCTGGGGTCAACCCAAAATTTGGGATTTTCTTTTACTTTGTGCCTCCCTAACGGGGGCACAGCCAGAAATAAAAACTGACAAGCATTCTAATCCATCTCCACTCTGTCCAAAACTTAAAAATAGTGTTTGCTTTTAGTTATAATTTAAGGAATTTGGAAATTGTATACTTGATTTAGAAGGCTCCAGGTGATTCTGAAGTGTGAGATTTAGTCACAAGTCAAGACCCTAAGGCCATCATATATAGCTTGATTTTCTCTTGTTCATCCTGAGGACTGAATGAGGGAAAATTATTATTTATTATTATTATTATTCAGGATTTATATAGCGCTTTACAACATTAGGGCAGACAGTACAATTACAATACAATTCAATTCCATACAGGAAGAATAAGAGGGCCCTGCTCGTTAGAGCTTACAATCTAGGAGGGAGGGTCAAGTGATACAAAAGGGTAATAACTGTGGGGGAGGAGCTGATGGAGAAGATAAAAAGTGTAGTTGTGGTTAAGGCAGGATAGGCTTCCCTGAAGAGAAAAATTTTCAGGGATCGCCTAAAAGTGGATCGATTTGAAAACAGTCTGACAGATTGGTGTACGGAATTCCAGAGGATGGGAGAGGCTCGAGAGAAGTCCTGGAGGCGAATATGGGAGGTGATAAGGAAACTAGAGAGCAGGAGGTCTTGGGAGGAACGAAGAGGACGATTATGTTGGTATATCAAAATCATTTAATTCTCCCATCCATGCTAACAGCGTGGCCGCGGCACCCACGGATGCCTGAGTGCAGTGGCGATGCTGAACAGTCACTGCATCTGATAGGCCTGATAGGAATGAACATTTTTTTATTCAACATCCAAAAAAATATATGTGACACTTTTTGAATGCACCCAAAAACCAAAGGAAGGCATATGGCACAAACCTGGGCATTCCAATATAGCCTATGATCAAAAGAAGCAGAAGCAGAGGTTACCTTCTGTGCAGACCTTGTACCAAAAGCTCAGCAGATTCAATAATATAAACAGTTGAACTTATTTTGAAATCTCTAATTTCCCTTCTAAAGCAGAGCTTTAGAAGAGAAGAGAAGAAGGCACTACCTGTGCATAATATTCAATTTCAATTATTCTGATTCTATATCAGAGATGTTAGCATGAGTGCCTTTGCTTTTCATTACTAAATTGTATTCTGGAGCCACCATATAAATAGACACCGTGCATAACATATGCTTACATCCTTATTACTCACTGCCCTTGCTACTGCTGAAATATTATGAGACTGTAAATGGACAAACAATGGCTGGAGGGAGATTGCTACTATCAATTATCATATGACTGGCATTTCAGGAAAGGTTGAGAATTGACTGTCTTATTAATTCACCATTCTTAATGCCACGTGGGTAATAAATACAGAGACAAATAGCAGTGAATGGCTCCTACAGGGGACCAGATTGTCTGACATGCATTGAAAAGTGGATATGAATGTTAGTTAAATAGAAGATCATTAAAATGAACCTGACTCCATTATAAACATAATAGTGCCTAAGAGCAGAAACCCAAAGATGCCTGCAATTACCTTTATTGCCATAAAGATTTCTATGTCCCTCTCTGAAGGGGTTTTAATTTTTACTGGTTCATGTCGGTTTTTGTTTCTGCTGGATGGGAATGACAGTTCATATATTATCTACAATTTTATACAGTGGTAGTGAATCAGATACCAGGTTGCAGGACAGGGTGTGGAAGGATGTGGGCTTCACATCAGTGGAACTATGTCCTAATATGGCAACTTGCGGCTGTACATTAATGCTGATCTACTGTAGATCAAGTATGGTGGAACATTTCATTAAAGCTAATAGCTCCTGTGCACAACCAGGGCACAACCAGGGCAACCTAAAAAAGTTTACTTCCCTGCAGGCAGCAAAGTGAATAATCCAGCACCCTCCACCAAATGGACCTACTAAACCCTCTTCCATTTTCATCCCCATCATCCTCCTACCTAATTTTCTTGTTACCCATCTCAACCATTCCCATACTCAGAATCTCTTTTGATGTGTCACTAAAACATGTCTCACATCCCATCCATCGTACAAGAAGCATCTTTTAAAGTCAAATTCACTGGAGAAATAAATTCTCCAATTTCTCTCCCCATAATTCATGGGAAACCATCTTGAACAAAATAAATTGGCTGAAGAGAGCCCTATATTATCAATAGCAAATAATGAAGCTTACTACTAAATCAAAAGTTCTTAGCATGCAGGATATGCAATATGTCATCTCTTCACAGCCTGTTTTAACCGTAAAAAGGCCAAACCACTGTGCCATATTGCAGGGTGGATGTGGTGTGGCCCCATTAACTTTAATGGGTCGTGTTTAGCCATGACATTGCCCGCCGAATGTGCCAGGGAGCTTAATTTTTGTCCTAAGAGGTTGCATGTCTTTTTTTTTTCAGGTAAGTAGTCATGGGGCAGTACAACCGGGGATCAACTGCCTGATTGTCCACTCACTGGCTGCTTGTGTGACTCTAAAGTGAGTCCAAAAAGAAGAAGTAAAGTTTATTAGGAACTGAACACATGTGACAAAAAACATAAACCTAGCAACCTATAAAAAAACACTGGTGTGAACAAAAGAAAACTACGGTACCTAACTGACTAACAAACTACCTAAGCTATAAACAAGTGCAAAATACCTAAACTATATCAAAAGCTAACTACCTAGGCTATATATAAGGAATCAGGCGAAGCAGGGTAAGACTGGTGGTAATGGAATAGCAGGTGGGTCAGGATCAAGAATGGGGACAAATCTTTCATATTCCCATTGCACACATTCCTGGAATGGGCTCCAAGATGATGGGTGCTGCAGCAACATCCAGCTGGGAACTGGAACATGCACAGTCAAGCATAGATATTTGCCAGCACACCAGGAATCTTAAGATTAAGTCTAAAAAATGTTTCAAATGTCCGACAAGGGGCTCCAGCGTGGCTCTGCAACATTGCACTTTCTTGTTCTTGATATGACCATTCTTTAATGAAAAAATGTTTGGACTTATTCTGAAGATCCCTGGTGTGCTGGCAAATATCTACTTTTAGGAATGGGGATCAGGTACATAGGAAGCAGGTATGGGCAGCAGGATCAAGAGGATGGGGTGAAGTCCACAAGAAGCAGGTATAGGCAGCAGAATCAGGAGAACTGGCAAGGAAGAGAAGCTAACACCAGTTGGGAATGGAGCCAGGACAGGAATCAGGTTCACAGGAGTTACATTTTTTACAGAGTTCCCCTACTTGCTTGCCATTCTCCTTTAATTTTTCCCATTCTGTTAATTCATTAAAAAACAGACAATATATTCACTTTAATACATCCGGTGCATTGACTGTGAACCAGGCAGTTAACGTCAAATATTGTGTATGCAAACAGCCTGGGGTCGTGCTGTAGAAATGATGATAAAAATTCAATGGTTTCAATTGATTTGAAGTGCTGTATCTATCTCTGCATATCAAGGGCTTTGTGAAGATATTCTGCTGATGTGCAAATGAATCTGATCTGCTGCATACAGCATGGATAATTGCACAGCTAACAGAAGTATAATTTTATTTTTTACATCTACCCTTGTAGCGATGAGAGCTTAAATTTCACACCCTGATTTCACTTTCCTAGAATAGGTTTTGGTTTGTTTTGCTCAGAGTAGCGTGAGCTAAATTTGATAGCTACTAAAAACAGATTTTGTTTTTCAGGCAGAGTGAGTATGTTTCAATATCCCGAATCACTGCGGCTTTGGTGGTCTCCCCCTTCACTTTCAGCTCAGCTAAAAACAGACTGAACTGACCTTGACTTTTCAGCTGAGCTGCTGTTATTGACGGTCTTTGCATTTCCTTTGTATTAAAATGTAGATTTCACTAAGAGGAGTAGAGCACAAAAGTACACTATATTGCCAAAAGTATTGGGACGCCTGCCTTTACACACAGATGAACTTTACTGGGATCCCAGTCTTAGTCCGTAGGGTTCCATATTGAGTTGGCCTACCCTTTGCAGCTATAACAGCTTCAACTCTTCTGTGAAGGCTGTCCACACGTTTTAGGAGTGTGTCTATGGGAATGTTTGACCATTCTTCCACATTTGTGAGGTCAGGCACTGACGTTGGACAAGAAGGCTTGACTCGCAGTCTCTGCTCTAATTCATCCCAAAGGTGTTTTATCAGGTTGAGGTCAGAACTCTGTGCAGGCCAGTCAAGTTCCTCCACCCCAACCTCGCTCATTCATGTCTTTATGGACCTTGCTTTGTGCACTGGTACTCAGGCATGTAGGAACAGGAAGGGGCCATCCCCAAACTGTTCCCACAAAGTTGGGAGCATGAAATTGTCCAAAATGTCTTGGTATGCTGACGCCTTTAGAGTTCCCTTCACTGGAACTAAGGGGCCAAGCCCAACCCCTGAAAAACAACCCCACACCATAATCCCCCTCCACCAAATGATTTGTAGGGGTGGCCCAATACTTTTGGCAATATAGTGTGGATGAGCCAATTTGGGGTTGAAGAATTTAACTGACCTGTACAGAGTCCTGACTTAACCGGATAGAAGACCTTTGGGATGAATTAGAGCGGACACTACAAGCCAGGCCTTCTTGTCCAACATCAGTGCCTGACCTCACAAATGTGTTTCTGGAAGAATGGTCAAACCTTCCCATTGACACACTCCTAAACCTAGTGGACGGCCTTCCCAGAAGAGTTGAAGCGGTTATGACTGGAAAGGGTGGGCCAACTCAATATTGAACCCTACGGACTAAGACTGGGATGCCATTAAAGTTCATGTGCGTGTGACAGGCGTCCCAATACTTTTGGAAATATAGTGTATATACAGTGTGCCCTCTATTGGATTTTCTATAGCATTATAGGGTAAAACTCCAACAGCTTGTAAGATGCCTTGGCTCACCAAGCTGGCTAAGGGCACCTCTCCTCTTCTTCCTTGAAAAGGGCATGCACCCACCAGTAAAGAGAGAAACTCAGTTGTACTCACAACCGCCAGGCCTTAGGCCCACCTTCATGAATAAAGGATTGTCCACTCAAGCAGCCTTGCAACAATTTACTGCGCGGAATCCTGACAACATTTCTGTATAACAGCCTCTTCATCTCCACATTCCAGATGAGCAGTACAGTTCCCAATTGTGCAATAAAGTTGAACTCAGAAAGCCCAGCCATCTCCCCCACTCTCCCCACAGTGAGACCCCCTAGAATAGGTCCTCATCTGGAGTCTCTCTGCAGCTTAGTCCCAAAGGGTCCTCTCCTGTCCAGGCTACAGACTTACATTGTTTATATCAGGGGTAGGCTGGTACCATCCACCTTCTGTCCAAGACTCCACCCACACCAGATTATAAAGGGGGTACATACTCCACCCACTCACATCACTCAGCGTAGGGCTCTCACTAAAAGGGGTACTAACCCCTGCTTACAAGATTGCCACAGATGTGGTAGGGTAGGAGTAGACACAGTCAGGTCCATAAATATTGAGACATTGACACAATTCTAATCTTTTTGGCTCTATACACCACCACAATGGATTTGAAATGAAACAAACAAGATGTGCTTTAACTGCAGACTTTCAGCTTTAATTTGAGGGTATTTACATCCAAATCAGGTGAACGGTGTAGGAATTACAACCGTTTGTATATGTGCCTCCCACTTTTTAAGGGACCAAAAGTAATGGGACAATTGGCTGCTCAACCGTTGCATGGCCAGGTGTGTTATTCCCTCATTATCCCATTTACAAGGAGAAGATAAAAGGTCCAGAGTTCATTTCAAGTGTGCTATTTGCATTTGGAATCTGTTGCTGTCAACTCCCAATATGAGTTCCAAAGAGCTGTCACTATTAGTGAAGCAAGCCATCATTAGGCTGAAAAAACAAAACAAACCCATCAGAGAGATAGCAAAAACATTAGGTGTGGCCAATACAACTGTTTGGAACATCCTTAAAAAGAAAGAACGCACTGGTGAGCTCAGCAACACCAAAAGACCCGGAAGACCACGGAAAACAACTGTGGTGGATGACCGAAAAATTCTTTCCCTGGTGAAGAAAACACCCTTTACAACAGTTGGTCAGATTGGGAACATTCTCCAGGAGGTAGGTGTATGTGTGTCAAAGTCAACAATCAAGAGAACACTTCACCAGAGTGAATACAGAGGGTTCACCACAAGATGTAAACCATTGGTGAGCCTCAGAAACAGGAAGGTCAGATTAGAGTTTGCCAAACAACATCTAAAAAAGCCTTCACAGTTCTGGAACAACATCCTATGGACAGATGAGACCAAGATCAACTTGTACCAGAGTGATGGGAAGAGAAGAGTATGGAGAAGGAAAGGAACTGCTCATGATCCAAAGCATACCACCTCATCAGTGAAGCATGGTGGTGGTAGTGTCATGGCGTGGGCATGTATGGCTGCCAATGGAACTGGTTCTCTTGTATTTATTGATGATGTGACTGCTGACAAAAGCAGCAGGATAAATTCTGAAGTGTTTCGGGCAATATTATCTGCTCATATTCAGCCAAATGCTTCAGAACTCATTGGGCGGCACTTCACAGTGCAGATGGAAAAATACTGTGAAAGCAACCAAAGCGTTTTTTAAGGGAAAGAAGTGGAATGTACCTAGTACGTGATCTGACACATCCGGGTAAAAGGCATGTGCGTGTGCTGCCGGCAACCAGGCCGTGCTGTGATTAAACACAGTAGATGTTGATCAACGGGGGGGCATTAGATTACCACTGGCACCCGGTGATCATCATGAATTTACAAAGGACAGGGCTCTCCATATGTAAACAAGGCAGAGCCCTGTCCTGTCAGCGAGGGAAGTAATAGATTTTCTTTCCCCACAAAGTAGGGAATAAAACCTATTAGTTCCCCTAGTAAAAGCACCTCCTATAGTACACCAAAACACTGGCTAGGCACACATTTAACCCTTTGATTGCCCTAGGTGTTTAACCCCTTCCCAGCCAATTTCATTAGTACAGTGACAGTGCATATTTTTAGCACTGATCACTGTATTAGTGTCACAGGTTCCCATAAAGTGTCAAAAGTGTCAGTTAGTGCCCGAATATCCACAGCAATATCACAGTCCAGCTATAAGTCGCTGATTGCTGCAATTACTAGTATAAAAGAAAATCCAGTATATATACCATCATTTGTAGATGCTATAACTTTTGCGCAAACCAATCAATGTATGCTTATTGGGATCTCTTTTTACCAAAGATATGTAGCAGAGTAGATATTGGCCTAAATGTATTGTAGCACCCTGGTGTTAGGTTTGCTAGGTGGTAACTAGTCTGACTAATTGTTAGGAGGATCCACTGACTTTTCCCTAAATCTGAATTTGATGCACCTCGCTCTTCTGTCACTAGGTGGCATTGTTGCCGGTGGCATTAGAATGACAAGGTCATAGTAACTTCAGACTATGAGTGGATAGGTTTTTTCAGCCAATTGGCAGGGTTTTTTTTGGCCCCTTGGCCTGCTGGGAGAGCCTATTTATTCGGGAGGAATCAGGTGATCAGGGTTTGGTGCCACCTGGATGGCTGTCTGGGTGGGTCTGGGTGGACGTGTGTTACAAGGCTCTGGGTTGCTAGGCCAGAAACCTGAGTCCTATCCCAGGAGCACATTGCTGCTAGGTGGTCTGAGGCCTATCCAGGTTTGAGAGAAGCAGAGGTTCCACCGGACAGGGAACCAAATCGTTGCCAGTGGTGAGGGAGAAGCAGTTGCCACATAGGAAAACCACTCCTGTTACCAGAGGCAAGTGAGGAACAAGGTCAGAGATAAAGGAGACACAGTCGCCACTAAGGAAACCTACTTCTGTTATCAGAGGTAATTTTATGGAAGTCTGAAGAAGTACCAGAGTAGCCTTATTCACTAGCCAGGGATGGGGAACAAGTGGGAAAGCTTCAGCAGAGTGCTAAGCCTGGGACCCAGCGGGATAGCAGAGGTGACGCTTGAGGAGTATACAGCATGTTAGCCGCGGAAGAGCTCAGGGGATCCAGTGACGACTGGGATCTTAAAGTCTAGTGAGAGACCGGGAGCTCAGTGAGTGAAGATTTACAGTAGGATAATGCGAGTTGTGATAGAAGATCTGCAATGTAACACTGTGAGTTATGTGTACAGCTCTACATTGTCGTTTGAGAGGTCAGTTGCCATAGGAGTCAGCAATTCTACAAATACAACTACTGCATCCAGTTTAAAGGCATCCATCTGTATAGCTGTCTTCCTATAGTTTTGTCTCAGAGTCTGCTATTGCATCTGCCTAAGGGTGTCCTGGCCCTAAACCCTCTCTCCCTCAGTTCTTGTTAACAGAAAATAAATGTCTTTTGTTCGCATTCAAAAAGTTACTGGCGCCCATGTTTTCTTGCATTACACCCACATTTGGCACCCAACGTGGGGCAAAGACGTTATTCTTGCCATGGTCGTTCCTAGCAACGGACTGCAACTACACCGGGATTTCATCTACCTCCGTGGGAAGGTGGCAAGTAACATCTTTATTTTTCATTGTTGATATGTTATTAACCTTCTCAACTATGTGGGGAAGAACCAACGTGTCTCATGCAAGAGTATCAGCCTGGTCTTTAGTAGAAGGCGGGCGCTGGAGTTCCTGGAGAGCATGTGAACCAATCCCTTGGCAGGGGAGTTGTTATCGCGCTGCAGAGAAGGAGAAGGAGAAGCTGCTGAGAACCACGCCATTACCTGAACACGTGTTGCGGTGTTGTTACCGAGTGGAAGATATGGCGAATTGGAAGATATATGTTCCAGATGTTGGTCCCAGCCTTAGTAGACCGAAAGGCAGTGTGACAGATACTGGAGTGTGATATGTACCCAAAGGTAGCCTGGCACTCTACACCACAGGAGGCTATGAAGCTATTGGGCTAGTCTGTGAGAACTATTTCGGCCTTGTTACCAATGTGCAGCCTTGGATCATCTGCAAACAATGCAAAGAACACCTACTTGAGGTAGTATCACCAGCCCTTCCCCCACGGGCCTTGGAGGTGGACTGTGACAGTAATGTTGCCATCCCGATCCAGGGAACCACTGAGAAACCCGCTACCATCACCCAGCTTACAAGAGAAACTGCTCCTCTAACCCTTGCTGCTGCTCCAAGGCCATGTACTCCAGTCATATCCCGGGGCCACGGTCGGGTCCAACTGCACTCGTGGTTATCAGAACCTCCTAGGGAGAAGAAACCAGAGACTGGGAAGCCTAGTCTGAGTGAAAGCAGCATGCTTGTGTGGACTGTGAAGCATGTGGCCGGTAAGAGTGCTGAGTTGGAAGTGCCTGTGGTTGCCCAACCTGCTCCCGGCCAAAGAATGCTCCACCATCTGATTCAGACATCCTGTCTGACCGGATTTCTGAACTGTTTTCAGACACTTTGTCCTGGCCTGAAAAGTGGACTGATAATGACGAGGAGCATTTTTGTGATGTGGAAGAGGATGAGATCCTCCCTGTTAAAGCTCCCAGTGTTAAAATTGAACTGCCTGCTGGTATAGTATCACACGTGTGTCTTACAAATTCATTTGAAGAAGAACGGTGGGCAAACTGGGTCTAAATTCCTAGGACTGCTAAGCCTAAACCTTTCCTGTCAGTCAAAGTACCCTGCAAGCCTGACACCCTTGCTGGGTATTGGGTTCATCATGCAGCGGACACTCAGACCCTGCCTGGGTGTGAAGATCCCAAAGCACTGAGCAGGCTGTCCAACCTACAGAGGATTGTTATAAAGAAGGTAGCTGAATTATATGGTTACCTATATCCATATGTGCCTGCTTACTTGTAAAAAGAGATACAGGAAAAAACAGATGCAATGGATTGATGCTGCTATCCGGAGTTATCTCAATATTCCTCTTCATGGTGAATTGAAGAGAATGTCACCATGATCTACTGAGAAGTACACAAACATCCTACAGACCGGGGTCTATGGTCACCACATCTACTTTGACTGTGTTATTATTCGCCGGCCTAAGCAGAAGGATATCCAGCATTACATCACAAATATTGTCTCAAGTGGAAAGCCTTTGCAGTTGCCTGATCCTAGATACTACTGTGATGTGTTCAACCTGACCAAAAGTGGATTACAAAATATGTAAGTTAAGTTGTGTTGACTTTGCCTGAAGTTGCATCACACTTGGAAAATGCTGATGTGGGGACATTCCTGCCCATGCTGTTCTGCTGGACTTTGTTCCTGAATCCCAACAGTTGCAGGAAGTGCTCTAAAGAGTCGCGATGGCCTGTGCCTGGAAGTTGCCAGTATGCTTCCCTTTGAAAAGTAACATGCTGATCTGGTGTTGTGAACTTTCAGCATGTTTGTTTCTTTAACAAATGAGGAAAAGGAATCTAAGTCCCCAGCAGACCTAAGGACAGACTGAGAACTATTTCAAATGCAAGGGAACTTTGTTGACCAGGAAGATGGACAGTTCTTCAAAAATTATGGTCCCTTGCATGTTGATGTGGCTAAAGTGTGTCTGTGAATAGCCATGCAAAACTGTCCCCGGCCCGGAGTTATCCCTGAGAAGAAGGAAAACTGCTGGGGAAAGTTCTTGCTCTGGTGTTGCACCTCTAGTAAACTGCCTGTTGAACTTTGGGGCTCCAATGACAATAGGGAATGGGGTGTTTAGTTAGTTAAGTAAAATGTGCTGTGGCAAAAAGGGCAAGTTTTCACCTTGACACTCGGATTAATGAACTGAAAGTCACACAAGGACTTTTCTTGGATACACTGACCACTGGGTGGCGTGAGAGTGCCAGCCTGAGTGAGTCTTGATTGCAACTTTGCAAATGTTTCAATGTAGATCCATAAGTAAAGATTCTTTTCTAGGATTGCTATGGAAAAGGGGTGGTACCCTTGAAGGGGTGGGGCCCTTTTTTTAACTGTACATACATTTAGGTATAGTCGTTGCTAAAGTATATTGAGATATATTACTGTGTTCATTTTTTTCTTTGCACCACTTTGTTGCTCTCGGCTGAAAGTTAACAAACTTCACATATGTACATATTGCACTGTATTGCTATAGGAATAGGATGTGTTTCTATGCTCTCTGTTCTCTTCTCTTTCAGGTGTTCCAGCACCATCGCGTCTTCCTTGGCTAAGGAGAGACAATGACCTCAGCTTGTATAACAATGGTACACTTTCTGTTCTTTACAGGTGTATATATTAGATAAATAGTTAGAATATAAGTCTATTGTTATTATATTTTCCCTCATTTGTTCGGGTGGTACGCCACACGTAAAACTGTAAATACTGTCCTCTATTTATCTCCCTTGTGTAAATTGCCATTTGCCTTTGTACACATGTTATGTCATTCATTTCATGTGTTACGCCACATGTTTGTTACCATTTTTACCTTTCCCTGTTACCCTACCTATCCAAGTTTTTGCCAGGAAATTCTCTCTCAGGTTTGAGAGTATATATATATTTTTTGTTGCAAACTCAGACGTAGTTTCCCTTGGCAGGGGAGGATGTAGCACCCTGGTGTTAGGCTGGGTTGCTAACAAATTTAATTTGCTAGGTGGTAACTAGCCTGGCTAATTGTTAGAAGTATCCACTGACTTTTCCCTAAATCTGTATTTGATGCACCTCTCACTTCTGTCACTAGGTGGCATTGTTGCCGGTTGCATTAGAATGACAAGGGCATAGTAACTTCAGACTATGAGTGGAAAGGTTGTTTCAGCCAATTGGCAGGGGTCAGGATTAGAGTTGAGCGAACACCTGGAAGTTCGGGTTCTGCTGGTCCGTCCGAACTTCGGGACAAAGTCCGGGTCCGGGTCCGGACGGAACCCGAACGATCGCACGGCAGGCACGCTAGCAAGCCCAAGGCAGGCCTGGGCCTGGGCCTGAAACAGGGCTTCAAGCCTGCCTGGTCGTCTTGGGCTTGAAGGTCCACAAGCGAGTTGAGATTAGGACTGGGGACGGTTAACCGACTTTGTTGGAAAGGTGAGTATCAGACTTCAATGATACGGGAACAGTAAGATTACGTTGGCCGTTGTTACGGTGGATCACTGTCTTCACTCTCCACGTAGTTTATGTCTAAATCCCTTTTCAGTCACCTATGAAGATTGTTAATCGGTCCGATCAATGGTGGATCGTTTAATTTAAACAATCGTTGGGTCGGATTGTGGTCCCACGATGTAGGAGGGGACGGTTCCCTTTGATGCAGACTCAAACGTTGTTTTTTATATATATATGAGAGTTTGG
>BLSH010164238.1:633688-644509 GCA_018402905.1 Glandirana rugosa | reverse complement strand
CCCTTGGCACTGAAAATTCTTTTTCAGAGTGTCCGATGGGCGGACGGACATAGATATGTGGACTCTACCTTTTCTTTCTATCTTTCTTTCACTTTCCCACTTTTCTTTGACTTTATTCTTTCTTCTTCAAAGTATATTCGGATTACAAACGGTTTCGAGTTGCTGTTCTATTATAATAGGTATGCCAAAATATAAACTATACCCATTTAACATTTGTGAATAGAGATAAAGTACACCCTAGTCAACTGTCATAATTATTGAATCTTAAATGCTCATTACGCACCCATCTATCAGCTGGTTCTCATGTTGGGCACAGATTAGTCCCCATTGGGGTGCCCTACATGAACAATGCTGGTTGATCGGGACACTAGTACCGCTTGATGCCCTTATGTACCAGTTAAGAAACACAGTGACTTCTCTGTAAACTCGTAAACTTACTTTTTTACGTATGTTTGCTACAGTTTCTCGATACCTAACGATGTTTTTGTTCTTGTAACAATGTGAAACTTTGAATAAAATCCTTAAACATGAAAAAAAAAAAAAAAAAAGTGAAATTGATATCTAGCTGCTAACACACCAATTGGCAATAAATTGCAGAGATATAAAAATAAAAAAGTGTAGCGCTACAAGGAAAAATACATAATATTATTTATATCAGTGATGCAAGAAAAGTTCATGTGGAAAAATCACGAGTGATAAATCCTCAAATTTAAAGTGTCCAGTGCTTAAAGTGACTTTGAAATAGTTCGTAAACAGTAAAAAGGTGAGACATCAATTAGAAAGTGCCTTGTGCATGTAACGGACTTCCAGTAGAAAGACGTGCCAAACAAAATTCACCCTGATAAGGGCATGTCCACCACCGCAAATGCTGCGCTTACCAGAGAGCAATATGAGTATAGCCTGTTTATCAATTCAGATGTCCACCCACGGAGGGGGTCCCAGGTATTTATAAAGGGTATAAAACATGAGCTCATCAAATAGTACAAAACTGCAATGGTCTGGATGGAACACGGATCCAATGCGTTTCGTCCTCTCAGACGTCATCTGGGGTATCTCACCAGATGCCCCAGATGGCGTTTGAAAGGACAAAAAGCGCCAGAACCACGTCCCATCCAGGCCATTACGTTACTTTGTCTGTTAGTATTTGATGAGCTCATATTTTCTTGATTACTGTAAGTTTTTTTACTTTTACTCAATACATTTTACAAGGAGCCTTCTTTTGTTTCATTATTCTAATGGAACTCCTGTGTGTGGTGCTTGATAGGGGGATCATGCTACGTGACAGATGATGCAGCCTATGCCCAAGTTCTGATGTTTGGTGGTGGATACCCTTTATAAATACCTGGGACCCCCTCTGTGGGTGGACATCTGAATTGATATACAGGCTATACTCATATCGCTCTCTGGTAAAGACAGTATTATTGTATGTTGTGGACATGTATTTATCACAGTGAATTTTGTTTGGCACATCTTTCTACTGGAAGTCTGTTACATGCACAAGGCACTTTCTAATTGATGTCTCACCTTTATACTATTTATGAACTAATTCAAAGTCACTTTAAGCACTGGACACTTTAAATTTGAGGATTTATCACTCATTGTGATTTTTCCACATGAACTTTTTTTGCATCACTGATATGAATATTATTATGTATTTTTCCTTGTAGCCCCACTTGTTTTTATTTTTATAACCTAATAAGAGTTGGGAGCAGTCCTCTTTGACAGCGTAACTAAATCATAATGGTTTGGGAGCCAAGAATTCCTGGAAATGATTTTGAAATGTTAGCAGCTACAATGGAATTTCATTTACAGTTTAATATAACATTTTTGTTTAAAACAAATTTTTAAAAGAAATGTAATCTAAAAAAAAGAAAAGAAAAAACATGAGATACTGAGAAAAGACAATTGAAAAAAATGCTGTAATTCCCAGCCAGTGTATGTGAAAAACTCACTCTAAAAGCCAGGGATGATAAAAATAAGTGGTTGAGCCATGGTTTTACCTGGCTACTCCCTTTAACTTAACACAATGGCTGGATGCTGTTGTACGTATGCTGTGGCTGCAAAGCTTTGCTTTGTAAGTGCAGCCAAAATTATATCCCCTGTTGCCTTCAGCAGGCAGTACCACTGAAGAACACAACCCATTCAAGTAAATGTGACTGCTTCCCAACCACCCTGCATTGCATATGGTTGTGGCATGGGCTGTTTCCTGTTAAAACGGGCAGTGAGAAGGTGGCATATCACCTCATAACCACCTGTCAACTGTCCTCTGAAAAGTGATTCACTGAGGATGGCAAGAGCTGCTGCTACTGTAAATGAGCCCTTAAGGTGATTGTAGCAATATTAGTGCACTTGCAACAACACAGTTGAGTATTGCCTGCAATACTTTTTTTTGTGCTAACAGTTATATTCTTAGGACACGTTTTTGGGATCTACTGCCTTCTTCTTGGTATTGCTTGGACCAAGAAGAAAGGGATAGACCCCTTGAAAGCTACAAAATGTAACTGTTGCAAAAAAAAAAAAAGTATCACTGACAGTAGTCAAATGTGTTGTTGAAAAGTTCACAATATCTTCTTGAAGTTTTCTTCGTTGTCCCACCGTGATTGATTCTCCTGCAGGGTAAAGAAAGAGTTTTTGCTTTTAAGTCAAGTATGATATATGGGCTTTGATTAATATGCTGGATCCCTAATATATGCTGTCTTACCTATTAATAATACATATTATCACCCATTTCTGTTTGATTTACTGACTTAATTACGGCAATTTATTGAGCAGTAAATTTACTGATGTGTGACTCTTCTCTTGAGTGTCACTCTTAAATTATTTACTGTATCTAATGGTCTTTTTTAACCTTCCTGCAGTGCTGTAAAGGTGGGAGATAGCACAATATACAGTAAAATCTTGACAAATGATAAAAATCAAAATGAGTATAGGATAAACTCAAACCCCACACTACATTTCTGGTTGAACTGTACAAGGTACAGTTTAAAGCCAAACTCCAGGCTTTCCTTCAGTTGCCCCCCTCACCCTCTAGAGGTCTTCCCAGCTGTATTTTTTGCTTACCCTGAACCCCCAGGGTGCAAGGCTCCTGACAGAGCAAGGTTTGGAACATGGTCCACCTAACCAAAAGGCCTGGTGGACCCCTCTCCCCATGGTCAGCTGAACCCAACCAACAAATACTAGTTTCTCTCCTGAAGAGAGACCCTCCAGCTCATGGGAGGAAGGAACCTAATGGCCACACATTCACCCCCTAGACTTCAGTATAGGCCCAAGGACCGAACCCTCCATCCAGTGAAAAAACACACACAAAAGTGAAAAGTGGTAAAACGTGAGGGGCAAAAAAAGTGATTAAATAGTGGTTGTGCAATGTGCACTGGCTGAGGCCTGGTAGCAAAAATTGCCCTGGACTTAGCCTAAGGGCCTTGCCTATAGAGGTGCAGTGCAGAAAAAGTATTTAGTGCTGTGACCGTTCACACATTGGGGTCCCACACCCAAGTTTTACTAAAAGCACCCCTGGGATGACCACTCCCGGGGGGCACAGACACTGCAGACTCCCTGCCTTCCCAGCCCATGGCCAGGCAAGGTAGACCCATTCAAACCGGGAGGAACTGGGCCCATCCAGGTTTCCCGGGGGAATTACTCCTGTGTCCCAACTGCCTGTGGGTGCCCCAGTTTCTGCTCCAGCCAGTACTAGCCTTCAAAGTCCCCATTATACCAGCAGAGATACTATACAGCCAGTCAGTCCTACCAAAAGGCCAGAATGATGGCGTAGTACCCCTACTGGATACTGATAAGAACAGATACTACACTTGATCTCAGTTTCAAGGCTGGAGGATGTCTAGAAACATCTAGCCTTACAGTCCCTTGTCTGCACCTTTTTATTCTCTGAATTTTAATCATGGAAGCTGAATATCACATGTGGGATTTTCTTGTTTAATATTTTTTATTGGATTACAGTAACAGCAACTGATACATAGAGTTAAATTGCCACATATCCAACAGGCGTACAAATATATATATTACATATTGTGAAACTGAGTTTGTGTATCACTGGTATCAGGCACAAATAGCAGGCACAGTAGGAAGGCTGGCCGCTTTGGAGAAGGTGGTGTCTGTCCCCACGCACACCTCTAGTGGGAACTCACTGTGTGCAGGGGGATCAAACTATTTCACTATTCCCGCCGCTCTTTGGCAGAAAAATAAGATAGTAGTCGTTTACCTTAACATGATGCTGGGATGTGGATCAGGTTTGGATCTCTAGGAAGTGAATGTTCAAAGATTATGATGGATCTGATGTATAGTGGTCACAAGACGGGGCATGTTTTTGTGCTCCAAGAGGGAGAGGGAACAAATGGGTATGCAACCATGATCCAACATACCAGCTTAGGTCGTTGAGGTGGTTGTGATCTGAGGTGCTTTGGATTTTGCAACTCTGAAGATATAGGAGGGGTGGGAATATAAAAGCAGACGGTTCTGAGGTTACATGGGCCTTCACCAAGTGCCTGCCACAGATAGCGACCAATATCAAGAAAGTATTTATAGTAGGAAAAAGAGAAGGGTATAAGAAAGTAGGTTATGGATAGAGACAGTTGTGTGGTGAAGCCAGATATTTCACCTGGGAGGAAGAAAGAAGGCAAGGTGAAGAAGGAAGAGAGGGGGGAAGGGTTCTGGGATCAGTGGCGCGGAGTCTGCAGGCAGGGTGAGAGGACAGGGTTGGTATAATTAGCGTTACCGTGGCAGTAGTAAGGACTCATCAAAGTTCAGGGGTAGACAGTGTATTTAACCCAGGGGTGCCATACTTTTTCAAACTTGCATATCTTGTTGGTTTCAATTGCCAGCATTTTGGAGTGGTTCAGCACTCTGTTCATCCTACCTCTGGCTTCAGTTATTAGCAGGGACTGGGATTTCCAGACCTTGGCCATTGTTTGTTTGGCTGCTGTGGTGAGGTGCATTAGTAATTGGAATTGGGAATGGGATAATTCATCTGGTTTTAAATTTAGAAGGGCTGTTGCGGGGTTCATGTGGATTGTGGTTTCCGGTGCTTTAGAGATTATAGCAAATATTTTCTTAGGGCAGTCCCACCAGATGTAGAAGAATGTGCCTGGTTCATTGCAACACCGATAACACTGCGCTGGATAGGAGGGGACAAATTTAGCGATCTTCGTAGGTACTAAGTACTAGCATCAGAGGACCTTGTAGTTAGTTTCCTTAGCAAAAACTTTAGGGGGGGAGGAGATACTGGTCCATTCTGTGGTGTTCAAGGTGCGCCCTAGGTCTTGCTCCCATTTCATAATGTAAGGCGGTGGAGGGTTGTTTGGTGTGCCTGTCAGATGCCGGTAGAGTATCGAAATGGCTCCTCTAGCATGAGGGTCGCTTTTACAAAATTTCTCAAATTGTGTAAATTGGACAAGCGGTGATCCTGTTCTAAGCAGTGGTGTGAAGAAGTTTTTAATTTGCAAGTACCTAAATAATTCGGATGTGGGGAGGTCATATGATTCACACAATGTAGGGAACAAATGAAGGGATGTATTCAAGGTCAATTTATGGAATCTGAAGAGGTAATTTGACAACCATGCTCGGAAAGAGGTGGGGGATTCCCAGGCTGGGTGATAGGCTGAATTTCTTAGAAACTATAAGGGTGTCTCTTTAGTGGCATGATACTTAGTAAGTTGTTAGAGCTGTGCTTCTTAGTAATAGGAAGCAAATTTAGGCACGCCAAGTCCTCCACTCAATTTGTGGAGATAGAGTGTGGACCTGGGGACCCTTGGTCAAGTAGATCCCCAAATGTAGGACAGGACTCTACGCTGGAGCAAATGCAGGAAGTAAGATGGTATGGGGATGGGAAGGACCCTAAATAAATATAGAAATTTAGGTAAAATGGCCATTTTGGCGACATTAATCCTGCTCATCCATGAAATAGGGAGTGTTGACCACTGGGTCATAAGGTTGGTGATTTGTTTCAACATGGGGAGAAAGTTAGCTACGAAAAGTGCTGAGATAGTGGTTGTAAGTCGGATCCCTAGGTATGAGACATATTGCAGTGCCCACGTAAATGGTAGGGATGTCTGGGCTCGCTGGAGGTCAGCAGGTGGTAGGGAGATGTTCAGCAACTTAGATTTATTGGGGTTGATATGTAGGCCTGAGACACTAGCGACTTTCTGTAGGTGAGAGAGGAGATTTGGGGCCAAGATGTGTGGGGAAGTTAGGAAAATTAGAATATCGTCCACGAATAGGCAAACTTTGTGCTGGATACCGCCATGTTCTATTCCCTTGATGTCAGGGTCTGAGCGAATCAGCTGTGCTAGAGGTTCTATAAGGAGAGCGAATAGCAGTGGGGATAAAGGGCAACCTTGTCTAGTGCCGGCCTGTATATTAAACATTGCAGATTTGTAGCCAGAATATTTAATATATGCTTTTGGGTTGTTGTAAAGGGATTAGACCCAGGTTAAGAAGTGGTTTCCAAATCCCCACTGCTGAAGTGTTTAATCCATGTAGGACCATGAAACCGAGTCAAACGCTTTCCTGACATCAAGGGACAGAAGGCATGAGGGGATGCTTCTGGCTTTGGCCACATGGGAAAGGAGCAGCGGCCATCGTATATTGTCACTGGCCTGACGTATAGGAATAAATCCTGTTTGATCACAGTTAATTAACTTGCTAATAAAATTGTTTAGCTGAGTGGCCAAAATTTTCTCCAGTAGCTTGACGTCGAGGTTTAGGAGGGAGATCGGGCTGGAAGAATGGTCTGAATTAGGTTTGGGTATCATAGCGATGGTGGCCGTTAGCATCTCAGGCCTAAATGCATACCCTTTCAATAACAGATTGAAAGCTTTAGTTAGCATTGGTGCTAAGATGGGCAAAAATGTTTATAATAATTGGCTTAAAAGCCGCCTGGGCCCAGTCTTTTGTGCGGTTTCAGCTGCTTAATAGCCAATGCAACTTCCAACTGTGTAATTGGGGAGTCGAGTTGTTCCCATTGGGTTTGGGTCAAGGTAGGAAGGGAGATGCGTGAAAAGAGGTTATTAGCCTCGGAGGGATCTAGCATTGAGTATAATTTAGAGAGATTTGAGCAGAATTATTATTATTATACAGGATTTATATAGTGCCAGCAGTTTGCGCAGCGCTTTACAATAATGAAGGCAGACAGTACATTTACATCGCAATTTGGTACAAGAGGAATCAGAGAGCCCTGCTCGTTAGAGCTTACAATCTAAGAGGGAGGATCAATTGATACAAATATTTCTAATATTTTGACTGGGTTACTCGTGTATGTGTTAGTAGTTGTTTTTAAACGTATGGCCGTACAGGGTTTGTTGATTGCTTTGAGAGTGCGTTCCATTAGGGTGTCAGGCTTATTTGCTTTAGAATATAATTTATGTTAGTATTTGCGGATAGTTTTGTTGGCCGAGTCAGTGATAAATAAGTTTAAGTCAAGTCGGGCTCTATCTAATTTTGTCTTAGTGGCGGGGCTGGGGGCTGCCTGAAAAGCTTCATGGCTAGTGGAAAATTCCCTTTCCAGTTTCTGAAAAAGAGCTTTACTTTCTCATTTAAGAATTGTTGCTTGCTGAATTAGTTTACCCCGTATTACTGGTTTGTGGGCTTCCCAAAGTGTAACTGCTGATATCTCATCCGAGGTGTTGGTAGAGAGGTAATCTTTGAGAGCCAACTCGATGTCTAGGTAGTGAGATGGGTGTGTTAGTGTGGTGTCATTAATATACCAGGTTGTATCGTGTGCTCTAGGGATGGGGGATGCTAGAGTAAGGCAGACCACTAAGTGGTCAGTCCAAGTATAGGGGGTTATTATCGAAGAAATTATTTCAGGGGTCATGCAGGTTGAGATGGGGATGTGGTCAATGTGGGAAAAAGACTTGTGTGGATGAGAGCAATATGTGAATTTCTTGCTTGTTGGGTTGGTTTCGCACCAAGTGTCGGCCAGCGAACGTTTAGTAATTAACTGTTGTAGTGGTAGTTTGGTCGGGCTGGGGGTCGAAGCCGGCAGTGACTTGTCGAGAAAGGGAGAAACAAATTGATTGGAGTTGCCGCATATTAGAACGGTACCTATTTTGATTTTCAATCACCTTGAATAAATGTGATAGGAAGGTCGTGGGGTTTCTGTTAGGAGCATAGTACGACACTACGGTAATCAGGGATTGGATATATGGCCAGTAAGGATTACATAGCACCCAGCTGGGTCGCTGACTTGAGAGGCGAGAGTGAATGGTGTAGTGCGATGGAATGCAATAAGGGTACCTCGTTGTTTGGAGGTGGCCGACGCTGTGTAAAACTGAGGGTAAGAAGAGTTGAGGTATTTTGGAGTGCTTTTGTCCGTTTATGGGGTATGTTGAACCCCTGGACATTTAGGGAACATATGTTTAAGGCGGCCATGGAGGTAGGAAAAATAGAGCCTTACAATACCTGTCCAGCCTGACTGCCGTCACCGCGACCACTGGTCCAGAGGAAGGAGGGTAGTAGCTTAGGATAGGGTAGGGAAGAAGAAGAGGAAACATATTAAACCCATATAATACAAACCATATAATAATGATGTAAGATATCAAACGGGTAGTAGAGTGTACTGGGGGTGTGGCTGGCAGACCCTCAGAGGCTCTGCGTCTGTACTTGGAGGCCTGCATAATACTGGTAGGAGTCCAAGAACAGCTATCGGGGGAGTAAGTAAGCCCAACGAGTGAACAACTCCAATGTAGATCGAACACTATAACGTATATCAACAGGAGACTGAGGGTCTCCAACTAAATATAATAGCATTACCGGTTGCAATTGTGGCTCACCATGACCTATTGTAGTAGAGTCACAGTGAGTCAGCAATATATGATGGAACTGTCAAAGTCAAAACAGGGTGATCGTAGAGATAAGGTCTAATGTGGAAATGGTCGTCCAGACCTTGCGCAATAATGAACAAGGGGAAAGGGAGAAAAGGGGTCCAGTGCATGTTAACAATGGTACTCCAGTGTTTAACGTGTGAATCTAATTCCGACTGCTTTATGGGAAATATGTGTGGGTTGTATCCGGACAATTAGGTGGTTGCAGGATGTCTACAGTCAACATCGCCCATGAAGTAGGTAGCCCCGCAGTTTATCGTGAAAAAAAAATGGAGTATAGCAATAAAGGGAACGTTCCCTAAAGATACAACCTTAAGGCAGATCCTAGCAAGGTTTCTCACATAGGTGGACAAAAGCATGCCCACTTTCAGAGTGTCGTAGTGATCATTATGGACACAGCGGGGGGAAAGTCTCAACAAAGTCTATATTCCTCTCAGTCCAGAAAGACTTCTGCATTGGCTGCCAGGGATTCAAAACGGCCACGTTTATACAGATTGTGGTGGGAGTCCTCTGCAGCAGCAGCATGGGAGTCTTTTCGCTGGGATCTGGAAGCAGAGTGCCTACGGGAGTGCTGCTTATTAGGACTGTGCTCTAAGAGACCCAATTCCTGCAGGGTAGCTTGGAGTTCACCTGCTTTGCGGCATGTGTATTTGGTCTCCAGGTGGGTGAAACGTACCGAGAAAGGGAAACCCCAGTGGTAGGTAATTTGGTGCTGTTGCAGGGTCTGTAGTAGGGGTTTCAGGGTACGCCTTTTTGCAACAGTAATGGGTGAGAGGTCTGTGAACCGTTGATAGGTGTAACCTTGGAAGGTGAGGATGTTCTTACCTCTAGCCGCTGAGAGTAGTTGTTCTTTTGTGCGGTAGTAATGAAATTTGGCTATGATGTCCCTGGGTGGGCCAATATCTTTACGAGGAGAAAGAGCTGTATGTCCATTTCTAGCCTTTCTACTGGGATGGCAGGCTGTAGCTCTTGAAATAAGGCAGTCATTGTTGCTTGCAGGTCTATGACCGTTTCAGGTATCCCCCTTATTCTCAGGTTGGAACGACGGGCCCTGTTCTCATAGTCCTCTAAGCGGGCTTGTAGGGTCACGTTTCCTCCTTAAGATTTTCGATCTCTGTTAACCCCTGCTGTGTGTGGCATTCAAGATCGTCTATCCTGACTTCCAGCTCGGCGGTTCTGCCCAGCTCCCTTATTTCCCTAGTTAACTTGTCAGTTATATGGTCTGAGGTTTGCTTCAGCGCTTTCTGAAGCATAGTCTCACATTTAGTAAACAGATCAGACTGTATAACTGTCTGCGTGCTCGCGGTGTCTGAGTCTGACTCACAATTCCGGTCCTGTGAGTGCTGGGAGCGGTTCTGCTGCTGGGAAGTATGCAGCGAGCTGGCCTGTGAAGGTGGAGCCGACGCCATCTTGGGATTAGGCCGTGCCGGGGCCTGTTCTTCAACCTGAACGTCGGCTTGGAGCCAACAAGGACCATCTCTGGTGGTTCGGGGTGTCCCCTGTGTTGCCACGGTGCAGCGGGTGTGTGGTACGGAGCCCAGGCTTAGCTGTGTTCTCCAGCGGTGTTCACTCAGGAACGGAGCTCTACACAAGTGTGACTGCTCGCATCAGCTCCGCACATGCGCCCCCCACATGTGGGATTTTCATATGGCGGTCTGCGTGTTAACCACTAGGGATGAGTCGAACACCCCCCGGTTTGGTTCACACCAGAACACCCCAAACGGACAATAAGTTCAATTGAATACGCAAACCCTATTAAAATCAATGGGACTCAATCTGGAAAAATCAAAAGTGGTCAATGTAAAGGCTTATATGCCTTTTTATTGCCATAAATAGTGTATGGGGTACTGCCGTAGGGGACATGTATCAATGGCAAAAAAAGTTTTAAAAAACTTTTTCAGGAGCAGTGATTTTAATAATGATTAAAATGGAAAAAGATTTAAATATTCCTTAAACTATTGTGCCCTGGGGGGGGGGGGGGGGGGGG
>BLSH010164238.1:584330-616479 GCA_018402905.1 Glandirana rugosa | reverse complement strand
CCGTTGAAACAGGGATGCCAAGGTCTTTGGAGATGGCCTTATACCCTTTGGAGGTCTTGTGCTTGCAAATAATAGCATTTCTGGTGTCGTCAGACAGCTCCTTTGTCTTTACCATTGTCACACATGAAGAGGGAATAACAGGTGGCTTTTTATAAAACCAAAATGTTCATTTATTGGCTAATTTGGGTCACATGGGTGGAGGCAATTCATCACAGGTGATCCTCATTTGAGATCTGCAACAGGTGAGCCAAATTGGGTTTCCATACTGATTTGCAGCAAAGGGTGCCAATACCACTGACAAGGCAAGCATTATGGTTTTCTCTGTTTTCCTCATAATGTTTATCTTTTTAAATGTTATTTATCATTTACAGTTTTTTGTCAAACACAAGCTATCTGTAGTAATATGTTGGTTAATTTGATACATTTCCTTCAGTAGATATTCCACAATATGTACATAAACTTCATGGGTGCCAATAATGGTGAGCAGGACTGTATTTACTTGGTGTAACATCATCTTTCATATTATACCCAAAAATTAGGTATATATTATGTTTTTTTTTTTTAATTCATTCAAGATGACTTGCAGCACTGGATGCAAACAATCCCTGATATCAGTAGGTATGCATATGTGGAGTGGAAAGGTAGGATCGGTTAGGTCAGGGGCAAAAGGGCAAAAAAGAAAGCATATCTATCCTTTAAAGCAGTAGTAAAGTCTGAAGCTTCAATCTTCACCCAGTCTTCCTGCTGGGTCCCTGAGCCCCGGCTGTAGGAATGGCTGAGCTGCGAAGACGTCAGTCCTGCACATGTTCATGGGAGTCCCGGCTGTGGCACGGAGCTCTGAATTTATGCTGTCCCTCTGGAATGCATGTGCTGGTGATGTTCGGCTGCATCCCATGAGAATATCTCCTAAACAAGTTTAGGAGATAATCACTGTACTTACAGGTAAGCCTTATTATAGCCTTACCGGTAGGTACAAGTTAAAAAGTAAACTTCACTACCACTTTAAGGTCATACTGCTGTTTATAAGCGAGGCCCTATGACATCAGTAGGATAAGCTCGGGTTCACTCCTAACCCATGTTTGAGACCTGTAAGTAAGCTGTCAGTTCTGGGCCACTCAGCTGAAGCTTTCCCCACCTTATCTTAATTCCATGTTTGGAGGAACATGTATTTGGGCCAAACCCAATCTCATCCCAAGTCATCAGCAGGAATGGGCTCGGGTGTGTTCGTCACCAAACGTGCCCGATCCCGTAAGGAAGTTTGCACTGCGCCATGCTAATGACAGGCAGTGAAAAATTTCCCAATCGTTGCAGCCGCGCATCGGGAAATGTTTCACTGCCTGTGATTAGCGTGGTGCAGTGCAAACTTCCTGGCGGGCTCGGACACGTGCAGTTCCGAACACGCCCAAGCCCATCCTTAGTCATCAGCAAAGCCAAATACCCCTTTGATGGCTCTGTCCACGTTTTAACAAGGATCTGAAAGTGAGCATAGTTTGCTAAAATAATGCTGGAGCCTAATTTTAGAGTTTATTGGGAATTATTGTTATTGATTAATATTAAAAATCATGGATTTTGATGTTCCTCCTTGGAATAATAGGTGGGTATATCGGGCCTAGATGAGTCAGGTGAACTTGAGAGCAGCCATAAAGTGGGAGATAAGAGGAACGAGTCCGGGACACCAGAAAATCAGGAAAACAAACTTTTTAATTTTGCCAGTGAAATAAAGGACTTAGCAGGACTCCTGTCTGAAGTGCCAAGTGACCCTTATGGGCGTTGTACAACATATCTATTCCAGCTTTTGCATTACAATTACATATTTCCTCTAAGGAGGAGACTAAAGCAATTATTCATGACTTATAGACGCTGGCTATTCTTACATTTGTAAATTCCCCACATAAGTTTCACAATTACTATACTCAGCTAATTTTCCCTTATCTGTCTGACAAGCTGAAATGTCAAGTTATATATATATACTTTTTACAGGAAGAGAACAAGGAAAGTGTACATAGATGTAGGTGTTAATTAAATGTCAGAAGTCCACTTACATTTTGCAAGTAAAAAACATTGTCCAAATAACAGCATCAATATCATGAATATCCATCTGTCCTGTTCTAAATTTGGCCATTAGCCCCTAGCCCATAGCCCCCTAGCCTCCACAACTACATTCACCCCCTTGATCATAATCATAGTGATAATTTGAGCGAGATTATACATCACAAAGCATCATATAACTTAAACGAAGGCCATTTAAACCGTTATCTCAAATCTATAGCAAATGTCCATAAAAAAAAGGAAACAAGGGGATAGCTGTATGACAGTCCAAAAAACAAAAGAGAGGGGGCATCACAGTCTGTTGGATAATGGAAAGTTGCCCTCATAAAAAATATAAAAGAATACAAAATAGTCTCTATAGTATAGTTTGTAAAGTGCAATTTTCCAGTATACAAAAAGTCCACATTACTTCACACCTTAAAGTGGAGTTCCACCCAGAAGTGGAACTTTCGCTTTATGGGAAGTTGACCCCCCGACATGCCACAATTGGCATTTCATTTATTTAGGGGGGGGGGGCAGCTGGGACCCTATTTTCACAGGGTCCCAGCTGCACTTCCTGTCCTGGTGCCGAGAAGCCGGAAGGAAGTTCACCTTCCCCTCTCCTACCCAGCAATCTTCTGGGACACGTCGCAGGTCCCAGAATATACGCTGGACATTCACAAAGCGCAGAGCGACTGGTGCATGGTGAAGCCAAAGACGGGGGCCCACACTTGTGATGCCGGCACCACCAAGGGGAGGGGGAGAAGAGCGAGCCTTCAGGTGGCCACATCGCTGGAGCCCGGGACAGGTAAGCGTCCCATTGTTAAAAGTCAGCAGCTACACTTTTTGTAGCTGCTGACTTTTAACTGGGTGGAACTATGCTTTCATTTAATTTCCTAAACTCTAGGCTAAGCTAATCAAAACCTCCAAGGGTTTGATGATTCTGTAGCTATTTCTGTCAGTTGTGCAGAATGGGGGGGGGGGTGGCTGCACGGTGTCTGGGGGGGGCAAACAGAAAAGCTGTACTGAAGTAGTTGTCCATGCAAAAATAATCCTGAACATCATCTTAGGCCAACAGGTTGGGGGAACTGAGAAGTGACAGATAGTGCTGAGAGTCCAATGCAGACACTGTTTATGCTGGAGTCCGGGAAGGTATTGGTGACTGTACTGGGGATGCAATAGGGCTATTCATAAAATTACTGGCCTGATTGCTGGCATCTGCAGCATACAGAAGCTCAAGTTTCTGACCCCTTTGGTGAACGTTAAAATATTTATAAAGGTTCCATTGGACTACCGGTGGGTTCTGTGATGTTGCCTGTGAGCCATTGAATACATTCAGCTGCATGACCACCACACCCAGGCTTGAAGGGTGGACACCTGAATATTGCTGTTACATTTGCAGAGGGCTGCAAGGGAAAGAAGACTGGGGCATCTGGTACTGTTCAGAGCAAGGAGGAAGATAACCTGCAAAGGTGCTGAAATCATTCTGCTGTGCAGATGGTATAACACTGTAGTAGGTTTGCATCCCTCCAACCAGTATAGTTCCTTGCACAGTCTGATTGGTGGGAACAGGTACAGATTGCTGATTTTAGTGGTTGTCTCCTTATAAGGACAAAACTTGACATCCATAGACAGACTGGAACTGATGCATCTGGGTTGAGTTTGGGTCCTTGGGCTGACACTTCAGATCTCTCTTTCGTGGCAATCATTGAATTCTTAGGCCTTTGGGTTGGCATCTCGATTCTTCCTCTTAAGCAATAAAAGATGTAGTAATTTCCTCAAGCAGCGGTCATCTGGGTAAAGGCATGGATAAAATGGGGGGTCATTTCTTCATGTGAATGGGGCTGGCTGGGTGGATATTCAACATCCAACATGAATAGCCACAGAATCTCACCCTACCTGAACTATTAGCTAAAGCCTTCCTTACCCATTGGAGGCGTTATAAACAATATTTTTTCATTAAATCAAATATAAGTCCATTAGTCCATCAAACATGCAAAAATAAAATGTTTCCTAGCAACAGTTTTCATTATATAGATTCAATATATTTAACTGAACATTTTTCTCAAACCCCAATATTACAGCAGGATTCAATAGAACATAAACACAGTTTGTTCCTTTTGTTCCTTCCCAAGTGAAACCCAAGAACATTTTACCCAAGCACATATTTTGACTCAGAACTTAGTTTTATAACTTTGTAAATTTACCTGAATATAGACATTGCATCATTAACACTCTACAGTAGAAGTTCTGGAAGTTTAAAAAATAATGTATTCAAAAATAGTTATTTTCAAAATATCCCACCAAAAACCCTAGCACTTCGCAGATGCAATATATCAGACTGTTGCCACTTAATTTTTGGTTGTGGTTGGTTAATCTCAATAACTCTTAAAGTATTTATAATTTCACCCCCTTATTTAACACCTTTAGTTCAGAACCTACTTACTTCCTTTGTGGTTTTAGATTGACTGAACTAGATTGATTTCCACATTTTCACAAGGCACTTTGATCAAAAGACATTTAAGACCTTTTTTTTATTTTAAAGAAATACAACTCTTATTATTAAAAAAATGATTACCAATAGTTGCTGCAGACCACTCAAGCATCAAACCAAAACCAACATGTAATAAAACCATACTTTAATTTTATGACCACATTAAAGTTCTATATTTTCTCTAATATATATATATATATTACACAAATCTAACCAAGGTGTGAGAAATGGTCCTCCCATCAAACTTTCAAAAGGTGGCAATTTGGATGTTTTATTAGGGGTCACCCTTATGTCTGCTAGGACAGCAGGCCCTGCTTTACAAATGTTCTACCTGTGTCTTTTTCAATTTCTCTTTTATTTTCCTGTTCACTCTTTCTACCATACCTGAGCTCTGAGAATGATAAGGAATGTAAAATTTCCTTGCAATTTCCATGTGGTGCCTGTAAGGTGACAATTGGACCTTTGTCTGAATCTAGGACAGATTTACCTGGGAGTAATTTCTTGTGGAGGTGTTAAATGTTCAATGTTCCTACAATGTCAACCGATATTTTGGAATTGTGGTAATTCTAACATGGCCATAGAGACACTAACTTGGGGTCCTAAGGGCAGTTGAGCAACCTTTCTAGCCTCTCTATCCCTCAAGTCATTTCCCAAAGCTACATGATCATTATAAGTGGTATGTGTTTTGCATTTGTAAACGGCAATAGACCTTGGTTTGTGTATAGCATCCAAAAGATCAGTGACTAGCAATGAATATAATATGTCTTTCCTATCTGCAGCACCGAAGCCTTGTCACTTCTAGATGCATAGAGAAATGAAGGGGCTTAACATCAATGCAAAATGTTTTCCAAAGCCTTCCTGTACTGCCTTTAGTAAGAAGGAGCTTTTGATGAGCAAGGTTTACTTCCTGTTTATGCATACTATAAGCAGAAGACAAATTATGTGAGCAAACATGTACCATATATACTCGAGTATAAGCCGACCCGAATATGAGCCGAGGCACCTAATTTTACCACAAAAAACTGGGAAAATGTATTCACCTGAGTATAAACCTAGGGTGGGAAGTGCAGCAGCCAGAACACAGGGACAGGGAGCCATTACACAGGTATTGTAGCCAGAACACAGGTATTGTAGCCAGAACACAGGTATTGTAGCAATTACACAGGAACTCAGCCATTACACAGGTATTGTAGCCAGAACAAAGGAATTGTAGCCATTGCACAGGGACTCAGCCATTGCACATGTATTGTAGCCAGAACACAGGTATTGCAGCCATTACACAGGGACTCAGCCATTGCACAGGTATTGTAGCCAGAACACAGGGATTGTAGCCTAAACACACGGACCCAGCCATTACACAGGGATTGTAGCCAGAACAGAGGTATTGTAGCCACTACCACCTGCCCTGGATGGTACTGGCAAGTTGCACTGATTGGCACTGGATGGTACTGGCTGGCACTGGCAGAAGAGATGAGTAAGGTAGATGAACAATGCACAGAGCGCGCTGCTTCTAAGAGCTGCTCTGTGCATGAAACTGTGAGCTAATTACACTGGAATGCAGAGAATGCAGAGAGAGAGCTGTCAGATCTTCACTGAGATCGGAGGTGGGTGGGACTGAACAGCTAACACCTGCGAGTTCCATCCACCTCCCGACATCAAGTTGAAAATCTGACAGCTCTCTCTGCATTCTCTGCATTCCAATGTAAATAGCTCACAGTTTCATGCACAGAGCGGCTCTTAGAAGCAGCCGCTCTGTGCAATGTGAATCTACTCATCTCTTCAAGCCACCCACAGAGGCTGCGGGACACTGACCCGAGTATATGCCGAGGGGAGCCTTTTTCAGCACAAAAAAATGAGCCGAAAAACTCGGCTTATACTCCAGTATATACGGTATATCTGAAAATGTGACTATATTAAACACAGAAAAACTTTTCTACTATGGTTTAAAATTGCAAATTGCACACTCAAAAATACTGCTGTTCTCAACCTTGAGACCATTCCATGCCTTCGCCCAAAGGGACACATTAATACATCTATTTAAGAGTTACTATTTGCAAACATAATGAGCACTTATACTCTATATACAACTATTTTCATAAAGGGGAGACCCCCCCTTTTTTTCTTATATACTGTTACCTTGAATACTTTCTGAATGTTCATTCTCTTTATTCTGACTCAAACTGTTGTAATAGTGACTTATCCCTTGCTGAGACCTCTATGCCTGGACTGTATAAGCAGATATGATCACCGCGGACAGTTCTTATCAGATAGTTCGACTCACCAATAACCGTTTTCTTCCATGAGCATTTATTCATTGGAAATAGCAGGTACAGCATACAACAAATGTGGCAGATGGTAGAAAGATGGTAACTGCAGGTCAAAACATGGTAATGTGTCCTAGGATGCGAGAAAATTGTGTGAGGCCTACAAGAATGTGGCCATATTCTTTCCTCATGAGACAGAGAGAGGACACCGGAAGACGAAGTTACATAACAGAGTGAACCAGGAAGAGGCAGTACATCACAGAGTGAACTAGGAAGAGGAAGTTAGCTCACAGAGGATGGGAGGTACACACTTATAAAACACAAAGGAAAGTGCAATATCGAAAACAACCACAAGATGGCATTGTAACAACCAACTATACAAACATTACTATAGCTATGCATATTTTATGTTACATGGCAATCATGTAACAGAACACTCTTTATAAACTGTTTACTTGTTATATTCTCTTGGCAATCAGTAAGAATATGAATACGTATTCCTAATCATTTATTTTTAGAACTCACCGCTGTAAGTTGGCACTGAGGCAATAATATTAAATTACTTTACTCATCTGCAATACCTGTTATTCCTTTAATTCAGGGGTCTTTCATCATGTTACTTAAGGTACAACACTCGAATAATACACTGAGCTATCTCTTCTGTCTTCCCACTAGTTTTTCCGAACCTCAAAAGACTTATCATAATGGTGCTTAACAGTTCTATTTACATGTATAGAATAAGCATTTAGCACTTTAAAATGATATATAAATGTACATATGGAAGCATTTATATTCTATATACAAAAATTAGTCAAGAGAATAAGAATGAGATCTCTGAATTCCTGTATTCTATACCCTTACCTTGCCTAGGCCTTTAAGTTCTCCACAAACTCCATAGTTCTGGATATCCCGACACTCTATACCCATGCCTGAGAAATGCACCAATACAGAATCCACACTTACTTTACTGTTATACTCACACACACAATTCACACCAAACTCTGCCAACCAAAAATTACTGACTGGCCGAGGTCCATCCAAGATGCTCTATCATCCCTCCCTGAAGTTGATCGGACTTCCCTTCCCTTGATTTGTCAAGAGGCTGACTGACTGATATTTCAAAACTTTTCCTGAAGTTGCAACTCCGACTGTTTGGTTCCTGAATCTGGGTTCTTGATGCGCCAAGGGTTGTCCCAGAACCAGAGACCGAGACAGAATGCAGTCTCCCAGACAAATGTTGTCCGGTGGTACCTGAGACGGTGCAGTAATCCAAGATGCTGGCTCCGGTCCAATCCTTACAATTCATATGGTGCAATGCCACCTGTCTCGGCAAGTCGCACCTGGTATTCCCGGCCAATGCACCAGATAAAGCGGGAGATAACACGAACGAGTCCGGGACACCAGAAAATCAGGAAAACAAACTTTTTTATTTTTCCAGTGAAATAAGGGACTTAGCAGGATTCCTGTCCGAAGTGCCAAGTGACCCTTATAGGCGTTGTACAACATATCTATTCCAGCTTTTGCATTACAATGACATATTTCCCCTAAGGAGGAGACTAAAGCAATTATTCATGACTTATAGACGCTGGCTATTCATACAACTGAAAATTCCCCACATAAGTTTCACAATTACTATACTCAACTAATTTCCCCTTATCTGTCTGACAATCTGAAATGTCAAGTTATATATATTTTTACAGGGAGAGAACAAGGGAAGAGTACATAGATGTAGGTATTAATTAAATGTTAGAAGTCCACTAACATTTTGCAAGTAAAAGCATTGTCCAAATAACAGCATCAATATCATAAATATCCATCTGTCCTGTTCTAAATTCAGCCATTAGCCCCTAGCCCATAGCCCCCTAGCATCTACTACTACAGCCACACACTGCCATTGGTGTCAGTTAGAGTATATAAGTATGATGAATGGAAATCTGTGGAGCACAAAGTACTGAAGATGGATCGTTAGATATGTGTGTGGGGGCTCCTCAGTGTTTGATGAATAACAAATGTATATATGTAATTAGCCGCTGCATACACATCTGAATTATTTTTTGCAGCATCATGAGCTAATGGTTCAAGCCAATGTGCTGTATATCATTCAACTGGCAATTTAAATACATTTATCCATTAGTCATGCTGTTGGTTGTTGATATATTGCTTGTAATCATACATTAAAGCTCATTTCAAAATAAAATAATGACTGTGGAAAAAATAGTGGTTGGACAAAAAAAATAAATAAAAAGATGATAAATATAATATGAACAGTTTTCCCTATTGCTATTTGCAGAAAAATGTTTACACGTAAAGAGAACTAACTTTAAGTTCTCTTTACATATAAAATGTATCCTAAATGTTCAGAAAAATAATCATTCCTGCAAAAAAAGGAAATATACTCTTGTTGGGTTTCACATGAATCTGGAAAATGGAAAGTGTATAACAAGCAGGAACTATGCTTATCTCCCCCTACAGACACAACTTATCCTTCATTAACTCACAATGAAAATCTATAATATATTTTATATATATATATATATATATATATATATATATATATATAATTTTTTTTATAAATAAAATAAGTATTTTTTAATAAGCTTTTAATAAGCAATATGAATATCAACAACATTTTCAGCTAGATGTCCAATCTCTGTGAAGTCTCTTCCGTTCTGGATGATGATACATAACAAAGGATTTCCTGAACAGTATGGATTTGCTAGACACCACTCTGACACTAAAGAACTAAAAACACCAACTCTCACACCAATGCTGGGGGTTATTATTGCGTCTACTAACATCAATGTTCCTATCATTGCATCCAGTGGCAGCTGATGCTCCTTTTTTGGGGGGGGGGGGGATGCGGCAGCAAAGAAAACCCACACCCCGCCAGGTCCGCACTTACCCCATCAAGGTCATGGGTGGCTTGCTAAGCTTCTCCTCCCAGCCAATCTGTCCTGATTGGTTGGGAGGAGAAGCAGGAAGGCAATAGCGATTGTTAGGGTTGCCACCTCATCCCTTTAAACCCAAACACATATTAATTACATAGGTTCTGAGGCTAATATAATGTGCATAAGCACTAAGTGAGTTTAATTACCACCTTTAATTAACCTTCCTGGGAGTGCTTACTAACTGTGTGGGGGCAGGGCAGCCATCAGAAATGTTGGGACCCCTTACACAGCATTAGACCTGGGCCCCCCCATCTGACCACCATCATTCTCCGGGCCTGCTCACTGGCCATCCCACCACATCCGCACACTGGCCAGGGGTGTACCCATGTTGCAGCCGCAGTAGGAATTATATACCCTGTCACACTTACCAGGTGTAGCCTGCCAAGCATGACCCATTCAAGTGAAGTTAAGTGTGCAATGCATGATAGTGTGGGATCCAAGGGGTTAAAAAAAACAGTGCAAAGGCAGCTCAGCCTCATGCTTGCAATAAGATCTTGAAATGAGCCATAGGTGTTGGAGGTCCAAAACTTGGACCAGTTGTGGTCCAGGGGTCCATCTTCATGTGACCCAAGTTTGGTATTTTTATCGGCCATGGTTTGGGAGAACGGTGTCCCCAAACCGGGTACCCCCCTCCCGTAGACTCCAATATTAAGTCTGAAATTCACCTGACAATTGCCAGTGACGGGTCAATTTGAGGGCCCGGTACAGCCAAACCATAGGTGCTGGACTAGTTGTTGCTCAGGGGGCCCTCTCTATGTGAACCAAGTTTGGTATTTTTATCAGCTATAGTTCGGGAGAACGGTGTCCCCCACCCATAGACTCCAACGTTAAAGACTGCTAAAGTCTTTGTTGTAAGGGCCCCTGGAGACACTGGGGCCCCTTACAACAGTACTGCCTGTACCCCCCTGATAGCGGCCCTGTGTGGGGGATTTGCTTTGACTGGGGGAAGACAGAGATCCGTGTTCCTGCTTAGCAGAAAAACAAGATCTCCCCCTCTCACAGAATGGCGGTCTGCCTTGTTTACATAGGCAGACCGCCATTTTGCCTCTCCTGAGAAAGATCGCAAGGTGCTGGAAAACATTGGGTCTGCCGGAGCCGCTGATTGGCTCCTGATGTGTCCAATCACAGTGGGAGTGGGTCGCCGGTGGTACGCGTGCCCCAGACCCAGTACACGAAAACACATAATTTTGTGCAAGAGAGACACCCTGCCGCAGTAAATCTGCGTGGGGCAGTTCAGAAGAGGTTAATTGGTTGTTGTGTTCTAACCATATTAAAAAAAGAAAATATGTAAAAACCAGTATATTCACCAGAGACTTAATTTAGGGAAACGCTAGGGATATGGAATCTAGACCCCCCCCCCCAGGTACAGTTTGGTCCGAGATAGGGGTACCGGGAGAGGGCTTGACAGTATACTGTCCCTTATACCAACCACGGGGCGCTAATGTTATTGTTCTTCATATTTGGCCTACAGGCACACATTGATATGCAATGATCTTTCGTCTCAATGTCTCCATCTTCATAAGGCTTTACAATGTTGTACGGTTTGTTAGAAGATGCTTTTACTTCTGTGTATTTCTCTGTAACTTGTAATAAATTTCAATAAAAACTTTTTGGAAAAAAAAGAAAAAAAACCCAGTATACATCCATTGAAAGAACTGCTTTAGTTTAATGAAGTAGCCCTTTAGGGCCAATTCACACCACAAAAACGTCCTCCTGATCCGTTTGGAATGCATTTCTGCAGGAGCATTTTGAACGATTTTTTTAATGCATTCTAGTGCGTTTTTGACGCTTTTTTGATGCATTTCCAGATGCATTCCAGATGCTTTTTTTCTCCTCTTTTTTCCTGTTTTTTATTCTTGCATCTTGGATACATGCAAACCACTCTCCAACTGGTTTTGTTAAGTAACCCACCTTGGATCGCGTCTCAGAGGGGTGGTAAAGTCCACCATCATGTGAAAGAGGCTTAAGCACCCATTCATGTTACTGTAGTGGGATGTTTGGTGTTGTGCATATGCACTGTTATTACCCGTAGAGCATCTGATTAATTTCCTATGGCTTGCACTATACGCAACAAATGCGGCAAAAAAGCTCATGGACCTTCTTGAGCTCCACACGTTTTTAACCTGCGTGCTGTCACATTCGCAAAACCTCACTTCTTACTGCCACAATTGAGGTGTCATTAACAATGAATGGCCCCACAAGCGCTACAAGAATTTTATGGGCATTTCCTGGGTTCACATGCAACACTAGTATGAATGCGGGCTTACAGGCCATGCCACTAAACAGTGGTTTGCAGGTTCTTTGCTGCATTTGTTTCCCTTTTCTTGATACGCATTTTGGCTCCACAATGCAGATATATGCTATATTGCCAAAAATATTGGGACACCTGCCTTTATATGCACATGAACTGTAATGGCGTTCCAGTCTTAGTGCGTAGGGTTCCATATTGAGTTGGCCCACCCTTTGCAGCTATAACAGCTTCAACTCTTCTGGGAAGGCTGTCCACAAGGTTTAGGAGTGTGTCTATGGGAATGTTTGACCATTGTTCCAGAAGCGCATTTGTGAGGTCAGGCATTGATGTTGGGAGAGAAGGCCTGGCTTGCAGTCTCAGCTCTAATTCATCCCAAAGATGTTCTTTAGGGTTGAGGTCAGAACTCTGTGAAGGCCAGTTAAGTTCCTCCACCCCAAACTCGCTCATCAATGTCCTTATGGACCTTGCTTTGTGCACTGGTGCGCAGTCATGTTGGAACAGGAAGGGGCCATCCCCAAACTGTTCCCACAAAATCAGGAGCATGAAATTGTCCAAAATGTCTTGGTATACTGATGCCTTAAGAGTTCCCTTCACTGGAACTAAGAGGCCAAGCCCAACCCCTGGAAAACAAGACCACACCATAATCCCCCCCTCACGAAATGATTTGGACCAGTGCACAAAGCAAGGCCCAAAAAGACATGGATGAGCGAGTTTGGGGTGGAGGAACTTGACTGGCCTGCACAGAGTCCTGACCTCAACCTAATAGAATGCCTTTGGGATGAATTAAAGCAGAGACTGTGAGTCAGGCCTTCTTGTCCATATCAGTGGCTGACTTCACAAATGTGCTTCTGCAAGAATGTTCAAACATTCCCATAGACACACTCATAAACCTTGTGGACAGCCTTCCCAGAAGATTTGAAGCTGTTATATCTGCAAAGGGTGTGCTAACTCAATATGGAACCCTACGGGCTAAAACTAGGATGCCATTAAAGTTCATGTGCCAATACTTTTGGCAATATAGTGTAGCTATTATGATACTCTCTCTGTCCATTTAGCATCTCTTAGTTTCTGTCTTCTAAAAGCTGTGCAATGCTGACATTTTGATGAAGAACAAGACTATTAGTCTAAAACAGAGAATACATATCAAAAGAGGAGACGTGGATGGAGGTAGGAATCAATGTATATACTGTATAATGATTTCCATTTACTCTTCTCAGCCATTTATAGAATGTATCCGTATATTATTTGGTGCCTGTAGCAGAACTGCAATGTACATATGAAGTTACACAATGGAACCTTATGCATTCTGTGGATTTAAAAGGGATGCTGGAAGATACAAAAGATTTATGAGACCAGATGGTATTCGTAATGGGCTGAAACACAGCAAAAGTTTCCGCTATAATGCCAGATTATAAGGAAAAACTATTTCAAGAATACATATGGCTTTTGAGCGATGTGTAAAATCATTGTCTCACAATATGAATCAGAATTTGTCAGCAATATTGCTATGTTAGTCCTTTTTTTCAGGAGAAAGTAAAGTAAGATGAGGGCTGTAAATAGACTTTGCCAAGGGAGGACTGAGGACTTTTGCCCTGGAAAGCAAACACAACTAATAGGTAGGGACAGTTCTGTTTTTAATGCTGCTTCATGCAATTCCATACGTCCTTAGATCTTAGTCTGTGGGGGAAGTATGGCCACTTACTGAGTTGGCACAATCCACAAACAGGTTAACTCTTCAATAAGGCACAGAAGTTGAATCCAGCGTAGTTTCATACTCACCTAGGTAGATGCAGCATTGATCCTTAGCTGTATCTGTCCTCCACCTCCTCTACACCGAACAATCAAAGACTGCTGATCCCTCAGTTCTCGGTCTTCAGAGAGCAAGTGGCTGTCAATCACCAGCTCTCTACCCTGCCCCTCAAGGGCACACTGGAGCGCCAGGCTGTGCAGGGGACAGGGGCGGCTGTCTCAGACTGACAGCAGTTTACTGAGAGGCTGAGCCAGCTGCTGGTCCAAGCATCTGGGTGGATTCCGACATAAAGTCGGGATCCACCCAGATGCCTGAACCAGCATCGAAGTGCACTTCTGTGGCCTACCTGAGAAATAGGGCCAAAAGAGCCCAACAATGACTTGTCCAAGCATTGCCTCTGTCAACTGAGGAAGCATTGAAAGATAGTAATATACTGTATATACTCACCAGACACTTTATTAGGTACACCTTGCCAGGGCCAGACTGGATATAAAAACCAGCCCTGAAAATAATTTCATACCAGCCCCATAGCATTATTATATCAGACCAGCAGCATAACATCATTATTTATAAAGGACCATAAAAGGGAAAACCATGCATTTTAAAGCACATTTGAAGAGTGTATTATATTTATCAGTGCCCATCAGTGCAGCCTCATCAGTGCCCATCAATGCAGCCTCACCAGTGCCCATCAATGCAGCCTGATCAGTGCCCATCAGCTCAGCCTCACCAATACCCATCAATGCAGCCTTACCAGTGCCCATCAGTGCAGCCTGATCAGTGCCCATCAATGCAGCCTCACCAGTGCCCATCAATGCAGCCTGATCAGTGCTCATCAGCTCAGCCTCATCATTGCCCATCAGATCAGCCTCACCAGTGCCCATCAGCGTAGCCTCACCAGTGCCCATCAGTGCCCATCAATGCAGCCTCACCAGTGCCCATCAGTGCAGCCTGATCAGTGCCAATCAGCTCAGCCTCACCAGTGCCCATCAATGCAGCCTTATCAGTGCCCATCAGCTCAGCCTCACCAATGCCCATCAATGCAGCCTTACCTGTGCCCAGTCTTGCTAGTGCATGGGGAGAGGAGAGCCACCGGTTTACACGGGTTTACACAGAGCGGGGATCTCTCGCTTACCCTGCTCAGCCGCTGTCACACTAAGTCCTGGACCGGCTCTTATGATAGACGTCACACATCTCAGCATTTGACCAGTGTGACGTCCATCATAGGAGCCGGTCCAGGAGGCGGGACTTCGTAAGAGACTGCAGCCATGCTGGGTAAGCAGGAGATCTCCGCTCTGTGTAATCTGACTGCGCTCAGCCTCCCACCCACCCAGGATCGGTCCTGCAAAGGCAGACGGCCTATCGGGAAATCTCCCGCTATCCTGGTATGCCAGTTCGGCCCTGCACCTTGCTAGTACTGGGATGGGCCCCCTTTTGCCTTCAGAACTGCCTTAATTCTTTATAGCATAGCTTTAACAAGGTGTTTATTTATTTTATTTTATTTATTTTAGGTACTTATATAGCGCTGTCAATTTACGCAGCGCTTCACATATATATATTTTACATTCACATCAGTCCCTACCCTCAAGGAGCTTACAATCTAAAGTCCCTAACTCACATTCATACATATACTAGGGACAATTTAGACAGGATATAATTTACCTACCAGCATGTCTTTGGAGTGTGGGAGGAAACCGGACGCAGGCACAGGGAGAACATGCAAACTCCAGGCAGGTAGTGTCGTGGTTGGGATTCAAACCAGCGACCCTTTTGTTACCAGGCGAAGGTGCTACCCACTACACCACTGTGCCGCCCAGGTGTTGCAAACATTCCTCGGAGATTTTAGCCCATAGCGACATGATAGCCTCACGCAGTTGCTGCAGATTTGTTGGCTGCACATCCATGATGAGAATCTTTCATTCCACCACAGGCTGGCTGGGTCACATGATGCACTGGCCAATCACAGCCATGCCATTAGTAGGCATGGCTGTGATGGCTTCTAGGGAAAACCAGTGAAACCCTTGTTGATTGGCTGCCTGCAGCTATTCAACATGCGTGATAAAATACCAGAACCCGAACCCGACTTTTTCCTCAAGCTTTCGGGCTCGGGTTCAGGACACAGACACCCGAAAGTTCGGTACGGAGCCGAACTTTATAGTTCAGGTTCGCTTAAGTCTAGTTATAAAGGGATAGACATGGTCAGCAGCAATACTCAGATAGGCCGTGACTATTAACCGGTCCCCGACCAGCTCTCGTACATTTACTGCTGCAATGTGGCAGCGTCCAGCAAATTGCCTTTTATAAATGGCGGCTTGTGCATGCACTGTAGCAGGCGGGAGTGCACCGGCGGCGAATGCCTAGCAGAGAACAAAAACGGGGAACTGCCAATGTAAACACAGCGGTTCCCGGCTCTGTCAGGCAGAATGCGAGAGATCTACTGATCCCTGTCACTGGGATCAGTTAGATCTCTTATGCCCCTGACAGCCCAGCCCACATACAGTTAGAACACACTCAGGGAACACAGTTAACCCCTAGATCTCCCCCTGCAGGTTAACCCCTTCACTGCCAATGACATTTATACAGTAATCAGTGGCTATTTACATTTCTGATCGCTGTATAAATGTCATTGGTCCCAAAAAAATGTAAAAAATGTCCGACATGTCCACTGCAATATCGCAGTCCCGATAATTGCTGTAAAAAATGCCAGAAATTAATTCTCATGGTTTGGAAATGCGCCAACTTTTGCGCAAACCAATCAATAAACACTGATTGCGATTTTTTTTTACCAAAAATATGAGGAAGAATATAAATTTGCCAATGCCGTTTTATTTGAATATGTATTTTAGCAAAAAGTAAGAAATATTGATTTTTTTGCAAAATTGTCGCTCTTTTGTTTGTTTATAGCGGTGATCAGAAATGACACAGAGGTGATCAAATACCACCAAAAGAAAGCTCTATTTGTGGGAAAAAAAGGACGCAAATTTAGTTTGGGTACAACGTTGCACGATTGTCAGTTAACCACTTACCACGGAGCCCTTTTTCTACATTTGTTGGTTACAAGCTAAAAACAGTTTTTTTTTTCTACAAAATTACTTAGAACCCCCAAACATTATATATATTTTTTTCAAACACCCTAGAGAATAAAATGGCGATCGTTGCAATACTTTTTGTCACACGGTATTTGTGCAGCAGTCTTTCAAGCGCGATTTTTTTTGGAAACATTTCACTTTTTTTGAGTTAAAAAATAAGACAACAGTAAAGTTAGCCCAATGTTTTTGTATATTTTGAAAGATGATGTTACGTCTTGTAGATACCATACTTGACACAATTGAAAATTGCACGCATTCGCGGAATGACGACAAAGTCCGGTACTTAAAAATTTCCATGGGCGACGCTTTAAAATTTTTTAACGGTTACCAGGTTAGAGTTGCATAGGAGGTCTTTTATTAGGATTATTGCTCACACTCTGGCGATCGCGGCGATACCTCACATGTGTGGTTTGAACACCATTTTCATATGCGGGCGTGACTTACGTATGCTTTTTCTTTGCTGCGCGAGCTCACGGGGACAGTGGTGCTTTAAATTTTTTATTATTATTTATTTATTTATTTTTAACACTGTTCCTTTAAAAAACAAAAAAATGTGATCACTTTTATTGCTATCACAGGGAATGTAAACAAAGACCCCCCATCCCTCCTTTGCACTTCACAGTATTCATATCACCAAAAACAGTGATTCTGAATACTGTAATTTTTTTTTAAATTGGCGCCGTTAGCCGCTGAGTAAACCGGAAGTGACGTTATGACGTTGCTTCCAGAATTTGCAGAAGGAGACCCGATCTGAGCCGATTCCGGCTTCTGTCAGGTCTCCTTCTAGCCGGCGGAGGCGCCGGATCATCGCTCCGGTCTCCCGGTGGGACGGGAGGCCGGAGAAGAGTGGCGGAAGGCGGCGGGAGGGGGGGATGTCCCCTCCCACCCCGTGGGATAATGGCCGAGCAGCTCCCGAGCCGGATTGGTCGTTACCCCTGGATAGCCGACCATCCACTCTAAAAAAACGATACTGGGATATAGCCTGTAGTTGCAGGCTATATCCCGGTACAGCCACTCAAAACCAGCCGCCGCCTATTTACGGCACTGGTGGGGAAGTGGTTAAATTGATGCAGTGCCGAATCGCAAGTGCTCTGGTCCTACAGTGGGAAATCCTTCTGGGGCTGAAGTGGTTAAACAATGCTCATTTGGTATTAAGGGGTCCAAAATGTGTCAAGAAAATATCCCCCACACCATTACAACACCACCACCACCACCACCAGCCTGAACCGGTGATACAATGCAGGACGGATTCATGCTTTCATGTTGTTTGCACCAAATTCTGACCCCACCATCTGAATATCGCAGCTGAAATCCAGACTCATCAGACCAGGAAACGTTTTTCTAATCTTCTATTCTCCAATCTTGGTGATCCTGTGCTAATTGCAGCCTCAGTTTCCTGCTCTTAGTTGACAGGAGTGGCACCTGGTGTAGTCTTTTGCTGCTGTAGCCAATCTGCTTCAAGGTTTACTGTGTTGTGCATTCAGAGATGGTATTCTGCATACCTTGGTTGTAACGAGTGGTTATTTGAGTTATTGTTGTCTATCTATCATCTCAAACCAGTCTGCCCATTCTCCTCTGACCTCTGTCATCAACAAGGCATTTTCTTTTACACAACTACCACTCACTGGATAATTTCTTTTTTTTTTTTGGACCAATCTCTGTAAACCCGAGAGATGGTTGTGCGTGAAAATCCCAGTAGATCAGAAGTTTTTTAAATACTCAGACCAGCCCGCCTGGTACCAACAACCATGCCACATTCAAAGTCAATTAAATCCCCTTTCTTCCTCATTCTGATGATTGGTTTGAACTTCAGCAAGTCGTCTTCACCACACCTAGATGCTTAAAGTTGCTGCTATGTGATTGGCTGATTAGCAATTTGTGTTATCAAGCAGTAAACCATAAACCGTAAACAGTACACTCCATGTGCAAAGGTTTTTTCTTTATTGTCTGATTAAAAATGAAAAGTTTTACTTTAAAAACAACTAAGAAGGTAGGTTAATGCAGAGAGGATTTAGCTAGAACTGTGCTGACTGGCACTAAACAGAAGGGAGGGTAAGAGAAGATGTCAAAACAGTGTTGCAATTTCTTATTTTTATTTTCATTCTAATTTCCGTTTCTATTTTCATCTTCATTTTTAGTCATCTCACCCTATATTATTATTTTATTATGTTGCTGTTGTTATTATTATGGTTTGATTGTTCCCTGCATTCCTGTGTTAAATATGAATAACTATGGCAATTTGTAACCCTTTGGAGCTTATTCATTCTTTCTGTATCTTTGGTAAAGTTTTGTACTATGAAAAATGTTCTCAATACAAACAATTAAAAAAAACAATGTTGCAAGAAAGAGGCCCTAGTCCCAGGGGTGGACTGACAACCCATGGGGCCCCCGGGCAATAGAAGATCATGCCCCCCCCGTGTCCCTGTCCACACTCAAGCCAAACAAGACGTCACCTACGTATTGCACTGTGCCCACATTACATACGTTTGCCCCTACAGATGTGGGAAAGGTGTCCTCAGTGCCTACGCTAGCGTGCCCCTGTCAGCCCAGGTACTGGAGGTCAGTGCTGGAACTTGGTCGGGCACTGGGCTCCAGGATCAGCACAGATTCCTTGGGACTGAAGTACCAGGAGCCTCTCATGGGGCCCCTAACTGGCCAAGGGCCCTCGGGCAGTGCCCGAGAGCCCTTATGGTGAGTCCATCCCTGCCTAGTCCCCATATTACCATGGGGGTCCCCCTGGTAATATAGATGGAAGAGCTTGATAGACCACTAAGGACCCACTGAATCTGTCAACATCCCAAATAGTGACTACAAAGCAATTTAACCCCAACAGGGACTTTAAGGACAGATAGGGGGAAGGTAAGAGTATGAAGAATTAAAATAATATACAGTAATTAAAAATGTATGAGGAAAATTTAATGTATTACTATCCCTAGAAGATTGGGAAGATTGTATCAAGAATCTACCCAGATGCACAACATCCATTACAATTAGAGAAACTGCAGTTAAACTGGTCACAAGATGGTACTACATTCTCGCAAAACTACACGTTATTTTCCCTATAGCACCACAAAACTGCTTTAGAGAGTATGCTATCCCTGGCACAGTCTCCCATATTTTTTGGGAATGCCCCAAAATTTCCCATATATGGGCACTTTTAGAACAATTCACTTCTAAAATCTCAGACTATATAATTCACCTTAACCTCCCTAACTGCCTTCTTGTCACCCAGATCCCAGGGTTAGCAATTCACCATCAAAGCCTTATTCACACTATCTGTGTCTCAATACATTGGCTAATCGCATATCATTGGAAATCTCCTACAGTTCCTTTGGCTCAATTAAAAGGTAGAATAAACAACATAATTAATATGGAAAAAATATTTCACACACTATATAACACCATTCATTATTTAATCAAAAATGGGACCCTTGGTTTAATCATTCCAAAATTCTTTTCCATAAGTAAGGTTATTTCCTTTCAGATTTAAATGATTACGTGGCTGTTCTACCAGATGTGCATGTTATATATTATTGTCATGACTTAATTAAGGTATATGCATGCTTTTCTAACCTCATGTACTCATCTATGAAATTTTATATACCATTATTATTATTATACAGGATTTATATAGCGCCAACAGTTTGCGCAGCGCTTTACAATATAAAGAGAGACATTACAGCAACAGTACAATTTAAAACAAGAGGGTTAGAGGGAGGTTCTCATGTGAGCTTACAATCTAAGAGGGGGGGGGGGGCTGGTGAAACAAAAGGTAGGGACTGTGGGGGATGAACTTATGAGGGAAGTAGAAGTTTCTGTTGTTAGCTGGAGGCAGGATAGGCCTCCCTGAAGAGATGAGTTTTCAGGGATTGCCTAAAAGTTTGACAGAGTAGGGGATAGGCGGACAGATTGGGGTAGAGAGTTCCAGAGGATGGGAGCGGCTCTGGAGAAGTCCTGGAGATGAGCATGGGAGGAGGAGACAAGGGAGATAGAGAGCAGAAGGTCTTGGGAGGAGCGAAGAGGACGGTTTGAGTGATATTTGGAGATAAGATTGGTAATGTAGCTTGGGGCAGAATTGTAAATGGCTTTGTATGCCATGGTTAGGGTTTTGAATTTGATTCTTTGGAAAATGGGAAGCCAGTGGAGGGATTGGCAGAGAGGAGTGGCAGACACCAAACGGTTGGTAAGGTGGATGAGTCTAGATAAAAACAGTAAATTCTGCACTTAGGATAATGGATACACCTGAATACAGGATTCTAGGGACTGCTGCCCTCCTGAATTTCCGCAATGGAAAAAATGGGTAAAGTTGTGAGCAAGGAGATGGCGCTGTCCCTTTATATGTGAACCTATGCACGCTAGTTTAATAATAAAAAGTAGGGTGATCAATTTAAAGTGACATCTTGTGCAATAAAAATATAAATATAAATATAAAAGATATATGAAAAATAAGAGAATCAAGATCCAATAAAGAATAAGTTAGTAAACACCTGGTGAATATGTGCTAATAGATGAAAAAAAACAAATATATAAGTTAAGTAAATTTCATATGAAGTGTTCAACCATATGTGAAAAAAATATATAACTATAAGACATATAAAATTTATAAAATATATGTGCAAAAAGAGTTAAAAAAATCCCCAGCACACAGGTTTAAAACATGATCTTCAACATAGTATTCCACAGTCTTGATTCAGGCATGTGCTGTGTGACTTAATAGTGCTCCACCGACGTATCCAGGAAAAATTGGTGACTTTCACACGTGCCCCCCTCCTGTGTCCCCACTCACCAGAGCTCCGCACCCCTACAGGGGTATTGCGCATGCAACCGATCCGGCTTCCAACCCCGATCTCCAGATTGGTCTGTGTGTAGCCAAGGACGGTGATCCTCCATGTAAGGGACTCTCTCCGGTATGGTATGCGTATATAAAGGAATACAGATCCCAAAATAGTGTAAGTCCATTTTTAAAAAGCTTTATTACATCCAATTAAAATTCCAAGTAAAAACATCCGTACTTTTGGTTCGTGGCTTAAAAACTGGTGGAAACTGCAAGTAAGCAGCACGGCTGCTGTTTGAGTAAGGAGCGAATCTCTTCCCCTTTCCCTCGGCTTGTGTTCCACCTCAGCAAACCAACAAAACCGGACATGACGTGACGTAATGGACGTACTCGCTGGCCCCGCCTAACGCGTTTTATCACAGGACGTCATCGAAAGCGGTGGCCATCTTGGTACTCCTACCGCTTATATACACAGTATGGTGGGCGGTCTTGTTATGTACACCCGCGCTTTCCAACAGCTAAAAAACATTATGCTACTCATTATGATACAAAAAGGGTTTTAGAAAACGGAGTGATGGTTCAGAAAAAGTTAATTAATATCAGATTGAAAGTACTGAAGGGAGAAAAATTGGGATAGAGTATAACACCTCAGTATAAATGCTCGGGTCTGTATATATATATATGTATATGTATCTCATCAGGAGAGCTCCTCCTGGTGGACAAGCAAAAGGGATGGCAGTCTTATGGAAGAGATCGCAAACTCAGCTTTTACATAGTAAAACTTTTGCAAGACAAAATCGTATAATCAAGATAAATATATGAAAACATTTTGCTCTATAATTATTATTCAGACAGTATATTATATCATATAAAAAAAAAAAAAAAATTTCTTAAAATATATTTTTCTTAAAAATTATGTATATACTTTTTCTTGCAACTAGAATATAAAACATTAAAAACCATACAGTTAAAAAATATATGTGTGTTTTTGTTTTGTATTTAAGATGAATTCAAACCCAAAGAAAAATGCAAACATTAAAACCAGTATGTGTCAGGTTAAAAATCAGACAGGTTAAAAATTAGACAAAAAACAGTTCAGATCTATGCCTACGTTTAACCCACCTGGCACAAGAGTGCCCAGGCGATAAATGCACCGGTTTCATTCTGAGATATGGCAATCTTTTTATTCCCTCCCCTCCAGTTATTTTTAATTCTATCAATACCATAAAAGATGAGACATGAGGGGTCTTTGTGGTGGACCTCTTTAAAATGTCGGGACAAGTTGTGTTTGGGGAACCCTTTCTTGATATTATTTATGTGCTCCCTAATCCTCATATATGGGGGCCTAGTGGTTCTCCCTACATATTGCAGATGACATGGACATTCAATAACGTATGTCACATGAGTACTATTACATGTGATTAGTTCTTTAATTTGGTACTCTTTATTGGATGTCCTAGCTTTAAACTTCTCTTTCTTTCTAGGTTGTGACATACTGACTCTGCACGGCAGACACTATTGGTACCTATCGAATCCTTTTAGATTATTCATGAGTTTCACTTCTTCTGGGGGATTAATCACATTATGTACAAGATGGTTCCTTAAATTGGGAGCTTTTTTGTATATAAATTTAGGTTTTTGAGGTAGTATTTTAGATAAAACCTTGTCTGTTTTCAGAATGGGCCGGTATTTTTTTGAAGATCCTCTCTATCATCTTATACTGTTTATTAAAACCCGTAATGAATGTTAAATCCTCAAATGTCTTTTTATTTCTTTCTGACTTCTCCAGTAGTGTACTTCTAGGAATGTTTCTGATCGTTTGTTTGGTCTTAAGTAATTCCTGTAGGGGATATCCTTTTTCTTTGAATCTTTTAAGCAAGATATCGGCCTGTATGTCATAATCCTCATTCCTCCGGCAGTTGCTCCCTATTCTTATAAGCTGCCCTTTGGGTATATTCTTTTTCCATCCTGGGTGATGACTGCTGGAAATAGGGATATAACCATTTCTATCTGTAGTTTTGAAATGTGATATAAATAACAGTTGTATGTTAGTAATATATTCCAGCAGTATCTCCAGACCGGCTTAGCATAACAAAGGTAGATGCATCCAAGGAAACCAACTCCGTGCAACATGTGGGGACCATAACAAGTAAGTTACAAATGTATCACCTCTCATGCAAAAGGAGGGTGGACAAATTGTGGAGAGATGTCCATTCGCCTAGTCTGGAGCTGATGGAGGTTGGATTAGATTCACAAGTCCATCCAGTCCAACCTGTGTGTGTGCTTATGTGTGAATAGTACATTGTATACCCCTGTATATAGTGATATTTAAAGAGGAAGTTAACCCTGATGGGGTTTACTTCCTCTCTATTTCCCTGCAAAGTAGAAGCATAATGGGCTACTATGCATCGCATAGTAGCCCATTATGTGTCACTTACCTGCAAACAAAGCCAGTCCCCTGTGCAGGCAGCGTCCATCTTCAGCCCCTCTTCCTTCCGGGGCCGCTTCAGCCCCTCTTCCTTCTGGCTCTTTGACTGGTCGGAGTCGCGTGACATCACTCCCATGCATGCGCGCAGGAGCCGCCAGTCACGGCACGGAGGCTGTTTCTTCACTGCGCATGTGCTGAAATTACGCCGGCACATCTAGTACACTGTATATCTCCTGAACCGTGCAGGTTTAGGAGATATGCAGGGCACCTACAGGTAAGCGTTATTATAGGCTTATCTGAAGGTTAAAGTGGTTGTCACAGGTTGACAACCACTTTAAGGTGCTCATCAAATACATTTTTGAAATTATTAATGCTCCCCGCTGCTGAAATACATCTACCATGCTAAGGAAAAGGCCAAAGAAATGAGAATCCATTAACGTTATTAAAAATTAATCTATAAGCAATTGTTACACTTTATGGATTTTATTTCATCCAATAGAAATCCTTGTTTTCCCTTACATAGTGATGAATAATCCTTAGTTATGCGCTTGTGAAAATAAATCTCACAATCCAATCACCATTTCCTTTTTTTTTTTATTTGACTTTTTGTTTTTAAATGATTATTGATTAATAAAACCTGGCAAGTACTATGTTATTGATTAATAAAGCTTGGCAGGAACACCGTCCTGTGGGAGGAACAAGCTTTTCGGCGTCACATTAAGAGGAACTAGTTACAAATCCCCAAAGAGGGAAACAAACTGCAGCTCAGTAAATTAGAAAATAAACAAGTGCCCCATGAGTCCTTAAAGCCCAACTCCAACCGAAATGTATCATTTCATTTCGGATAGATAGAGAAAGGAGAAAAGAGTTATAGCCGCACGCCACCACAGCACTTGATCCAAACGAAAAAATCTTTTATTTCTCCAATGTCAAGTAGACAGCACAAAGGACTAACACGCTGTTAACAGCTTATTATTCTTTTGTGCTGTCTACTTGACATTGGAGAAATAAAATATTTTTTGTTTGGATCAAGTGCTGCGGTGGTGTGTGGCTATAACTCTTCTTTTCTTCAAGCACACCCTGTGGCGAGCCGGGGAGGGCACCTGCATGGGACTACGGCAAATACAGTGCCTGAAATTTTCCACATTTTGTCATGTTACAACCAAAAACGTAAATGTATTTTATTGGGATTTTATGTGATAGACCAACACAAAGTGGCACATAATTGGGAAGTGGAAGGAAAATGATAAATAGTTTTCAACATTTTTCACAAATAAATATGTGAAATGTGTGGCGTGTATTTGTATTCAGCCCCCTTTACTCTGATACCCCAAACTAAAATCTAGTGGAACCAATTGACTTCAGAAGTCACCTAATTAGCAAATAGTCCACCTGTGTGTAATTTAATCTCAGTATAAATACAGCTGTTCTGTGCGGACCTCCGAGGTTTGTTAGAGAACCTTAGTGAACAAACAGCATCATGAAAGCCAAGGAACACACCAGACAGGCCAAGGATAAAGTTGTGGAGAAGTTTAAAGCAGGGTTAGGTTATAAAAAATATCCCAAGCTTTGAGCATATCACAGAGTGCTGTTCAATCCATCATCCGAAAATGCAAAGAGTATGGCACAACTGCAAACCTACCAAGACATGGCTGTCTACCTAAACTGACAGACCGGGTAAAGATAGCATTAATCAGAGAAGCAGAGAAGAGGACCATGGTAACCAGGGCCGGCTCTACCACTAGGAGGAGTAGACGGCCGCCTAGGGCGCACTTCCGCCCAGGGCGCCCAGCCCCTGCCCATATACTACCCCAGCCTGTCCATATACTACCGAGGGAGGGAGGGAGCAAGCCGGTGCTGCCATTATTTGTCTTTAGGGCGGGTCCAGAGGCGCAGGTCTGGCGTATGGACCACAACTAAAGAAATAGGTAGAGGCACTGCAAAAATCTCCACCTCAGCCACCTCCATCATATACATGGGCATGGCAAAGGGGGTGGAGTTAGGGGCAGAGCCAAGGGAGGCGGCAAAATGAGGTTTCGTCTAGGGTGTCAAAAATCCTTGCACCAGCCCTGATGGTAACTCTGGAGGAGCTGCAGAGATCCGCAGCTCAGGTGGGAGAATTTGTCCACAGGACAACTATTAGTCGTGCACTCCACAAATCAGACCTTTATGGAAGAGTGGCAAGAAGAAAGCCATTGGTGAAAGAAAGCCATAGGAAGTCCTGTTTGCAGTTTGTGAGAAGCCATGTGGGGGACACAGCAAACATGCGGAAGAAGGTGCTCTGATCTGAGCTTGAGCTATTTTGCAAAGAAGAATGGACAAAAATGTCCTCTCTAGATGTGCTAAGCTGGTAGAGACCTCCCCAAAAAGACTTGCAGCTGTAATTGCGTCCCCAGAAGATGATGTCAATCTTGTGACGAAACCGGTCGGGTGGACGACCAGACGTGCAGTTACCACGCTCCAATGGTTGTTCTGTTATCACTGAATCTAAATACTGCAGCTTTTTTTATAACATGCATGAAGTTTTCATCAAAATGTGAGTGCAAACAGCTTTACTAATTGTATGTGAATAAAGTTTTATGCCTGGATTACGCTATGTGCTTGTGCCTTTGATATTTCCTTTAGGACTATTGGATTGGGTTCTGTGCTGCACATCTCATCCAGGATTATCGTTTACACACTTTTGGGAAAGTTGATATGTTCCCTACACGCGTTTTAGGCCATTCCATTAGGTTGGAGGCTGTTTTTTTCTGTTAAGCTGCTTCCCTTTTCCAGGTGATGGATTCACTCACAGTGTATGGGAGAGATTGCTATTGATTGCCTTTCCTCACTTGGTGATATGCTTGCTACTGGGCTTTTTGCAGCCTTTAGGAGAACCCTCCTCTGGGTCTGCATGAACTTTATCTGTACTATCTTATTGCAGACACTGATCCTCTTCTGCCTCCCCTTGCAGCATTGTCAGATTCTCCTCTTCTTTCTCCCTCTGGCTGCACTGCAGGGGGATTGGTACTAGCACATGCGCCCACTGCTGTCTAGGCCCCCTTGTGTGGCCCTTTCCCCCTGCAGCGCTGCCAACTTCCTCCTTTCCTCTCCTGCCGGCAGCTGCTGTGGGCACACAGGGGGATGTTTCAGAACGGAAAGCATGGGAAGGGGCCAGTAAATATGTAATTTATTGGCCCCTTCCATTTCTGAATGAATATAGTCAGTGATGGGTACCAATCACTCCTGTGTCCATTTGTCACCGAAGCATAGTGAGCGGTGTTTACTATGCTTCAGGTTGTGAATGAGCAGAAAGCCTCAGAATGCTTCCTATCCATTCATCTGTGCAGCTGAGGCTACAGAGAAAGGGACTGATAAATATATGTCCTCAGTCACTTTCAGCTGGGGTAAGGGGGTCCTGTCAGGTAGGCTGTATGGGGCCCCATGATTTCTAACAGCAGCCTTGGCTGCAGAGTCTCTGATTGTGCCTCTGCCAGGTCCTGACTGCAGGTAGCTGCCACTGCAGTGCTGGAGCTAGGAGCCAGTGAACACATCTCTCTCTCCAGCTGACAGACATCTCTGCCCAGCCATTTCTATTTACCACCCCTAAGGCCCCCTTTATACTTTGCGTAGGGGGAAAACTGATTTTTTTGCTTGTTTTTTGCACATAGGTGAGCCCATTCACATGAATGGGCTGCCATATGTGTGACAAACACATCATAGGGGCTCTAGAACCTTTTAAAGCATGCAGCTTTACCACATGACAAAATACAGGTCTGCTAATTGCATTTAGGGTGCCATTAACAATTAATGGCACCACAAATGATGTGCGCATTTGCTGTGCATTTGCAAAATGCACTGCAAAACACCTGTTACCTGTGTACTTTGTCATCCAGGAAACATGAAATGTTAATGTGGCCTAATGCCTAGTATACACTGTAATTTTTTTTTTTTTTCATTTAACCCAATGGGCTGAACGAAAAAAAACTTGCACCTCGGGTCAGAACCGCTGTACTAACAATCCAATGTTAGTACAGTGATCTCCCCTGCTGTTCTGATCCCCCCCACCAGAACACTCTAGTCAGTGCACTTAGCCATTGACTGAGAGCGCTGATCAGTAGATGGTCAGCAGACCTTTTTTGGTCATGCCCCTTCAGAAGCCAGCTGTCATATAGTCAGACAGGACTGTATGCTGTACATGTCATAGCTGAAATGCTTTGCTTTACTTCACAGCTGCAGCATTTTTAATGCAGGCTGCAGAGTTTGATAGGCAGCACCTCCTGTTAAACGTATCATTGAGTTCAATGTGGCTGCTCTGCACCTTGAAGCCAAATACTTGGCTCATAGTTGCAAAGTGGTCTCGCAATGTAAAATTGCCATTCAGCAATTTAAAAAAGTAAAAAAAACCCCAAAAAAACAGTTGTCAGGAGGCGGCACTAGCGAGGCTATAATTTATGCCATGGCTGCAAAGCATACCATTGCAACTATGGCATTTAAGGGCCGGTTCACACAGGGGCGATCCGACTTGCGGTGCGACTTTGCTAGGCGATTTGAAAGCAACTTCAACGCGACTTTGTGCAACTTATAGCGCGACTTGAGGCGACTTACAACACGACTTCATGCCAGGCGACTTTGCTGTGGCCAATCAGAGAAGGGAGGGAGGGGGTTGCCCTAAAATAGATTCTATTCTTTTCACTGTGAAGTCGCTTCTGTTTAGATGGGGGATCCGACTTGGAGGCGACTTCCATTGAATTCTATGGGCACAAGTCGGATAGAAGTCACCCCCAAGTAGTACAGGAATCTCTTCTGAAGTTGCCTTGAAGTCGGAGCGACCTCAGTAGCGTACATAAAGACGGCTCCCATTCACTTCAATGGGTTTTCTTGTGTCAAGCGACCTGGGGCGACTCAAGTCGGATCACAAGTCGCCCCTGTGTGAACCGGGCCTTAGCGCTTTGATATTTCCGAGGGGGGGGGGGCTCTCAGGTAGGTTGTATAGTGCCCCGTGATTTCTGACAGCAGTTCTATGCCGGATGTTAGATGTGTGCCCCCATGTGTGGCTGGGAATACTTGTCTTACCTCCAACAGGAGCTTTTGACTTAGTCCAACTTTGGAGGTAGAGCATTCCCAACCTATTGTATATCCTGGAGTCCCCTTGCGCCTAGACACAGTGTCATACTTGCTCAAGTGGATCACATGGGTATATATTTCCAAACTGTCCATCAACTATTATTAATATTATTATCAGGGGCGGATCCAGAGCCTAGTCTCGGGAGGGGCACTACCTGAAAATAAAGTGTTGCTTATAAAATTGATGTCCTTTTTTCCCCACAAATTAAGCTTTCTTTTGGTGGTATTTGATTGCCTCTGTGTCATTTATAAATAAAATCGCAATGGGCGTATATTGATTGGTTTGCGCAAAAGTTAGCACGTCTACAAACTATGGGAATTGATTTATGGCGTTTTTATTATAATTTTTTTTTTTACTGGTAATGTCGGCGATCTGCGATTTTTATCAGGACTGCGATATTAAGAGGGACAAATCAGACGCTTTTGAGGGACCAGAGCTATAAATAGCCACTGATTACTGAATAAATGTCATTGGCAGGGAAGGGGTTAACACTAAGGGGGTGATCAAGGGGTTAACTGTGTTCCCTAGGCGTGTTCTAACTGTATGGGGGCTGGGCTGCCAGGGGCAACAGAGATCTAACTGATTACTGGGATCAGTAGATCTGTCATGTCCCCTGACAGAATGGGGAACCGCCGTGTTTACATTGGTGGTTCCCCATTCTGGCTCTGTAGTAGGCGATCACGGGTCACTGGCGGCCACACTCACGCAGGTTTATATATGGTGATTTGCGCAGTGGAGCTACTTTGTCGCCGTATGTTCAGTCCACGCGATACGGTCGGCAAGTGGTTAAAGTGACGCAATGCCGAATCACAAAAAATGGCCTGGTCATCATGAAGCGGGGATGAACCTTCCAGGTCTGAAGTGGTTAAGAATGAACAAGACAAAATGTCAATGCAAAAGGGCAGCATTTTTTTTTTTTTTTCATAAATAATGGAATACAACAACCAGTATTCTGTGATTTTATATGATGAATTTTTGTACTCACTATTGGTCGCTTACTAGGTGCTCTGGTGGGGGAGGGGCTCCCATGAAGGAGCAATAGAGATTGCTATATCGGCGGGAATGGGATCCAGTTTGGGATTGCACTGCACAGCAATAATCACAGTGGCAGACACAGCCACTGCTTCTTCTTCCTGTCTTCACGGAGCCTGTAGAAGGAGGGAGCAGGTGGGTGGAGCCAACAGTCTCGTGCAGAGTAGGAAGTAGGCCTCGCTCTCCTCCTCCTCAGGCTCGCTCAGCAGCGGCTGAGATGTGACTGATGTGACTGACGTGACGCCGGTGACGTCACTGGTTGCTAGACGCCAGTCGGCACAGGCGCTAGCAACCAGAAGAGTAGAGGCCAGGCCAGCGGCGCGGCTCCACCCACCTCCTCTCTCCATCTTCTCCAGCGCTGCGCAGCGTGAAGACAGGCAACAGAGTCGCCGCTGCAGCACTGTAAATTCTAGTAGTCAGGAATATTTTCGGGGGGGGGGGCAATTGCCCCGTTGCCCCCCCTCTGGATCCGCCGTTGATTATTATACAGGATTTATGTAGCGCCAACAGTTTGCGCAGCGCTTTACAATATGAAAGGGGGACAATACAGGTACAATACCATAGAATACAAAAGGATTATGAGGGCCCTACTCAGAAGAGCTTACAATCTAATAGACTATAAGTACATTCTGAAATAAAATACTGTTGACACATACGACAAGAAAAAGTATGTAAACCCCGTAGGGATGTTGTGAAATGACCTCAAGACAGCTGTTCACACTAGACATCCGACAAATGTGTCTGAGCTAAAGCAGTTTTGTAAAGAGGAATGGTCAAAAATTCCCTCTGAATGTTATGCAGGTCTGGTCCAGAGCTACCGTAAGTTTTTGCTTGAAGTCCTTGCTGCCAGTGAAGGTTTGACCAGCTATTAAAGGAGTCCACTTACTTTTTGCTCCAGCACTGTGAATGTTCAATAAAGACAATTGTTTGTGTGTTATCAGCTTAAGTACATTGTGGTTTTCTATTGTTGTGACTTACACCCTGTTCCAAATTATTATGCAAATTCTATTTCAGTGTCAAAAGATTAAATATTTAGTTTTTCAGTTTAACTCATGGATGGCATTGTGTCTCAGGGCTCTTTTGATCACTGAAAACAATCTCGGACACCTGTGATAATTAGATTGCCAGGTGAGCCCAATTAAAGGAAAAACTACTAAGGCTACTTTCACACTGAGGCAGCAGCCGCGGTCGCGGTAAAACCCCGCTAGTTAGCGGAGTTTTACCAGCGTTAGGACTCCGCTATGCAGGCGGGAGCGACGCGCTTTTAACCCCCCACAAAGGGTTAAAAAGGGGTTAAAAGTGCCGACGCTCAGCGCTACCGAGGCGGTGTGCAGCCGCTTCGGAATCGCTTGACATTCATTTCAATGGCAGGGGCGGTAGAGGAGCGGTATATTACCATTCCCCTCACCGCCCCAAAGATGCTGCTTGCAGGACTTTTTGTAACGTCCTGCTAGCGCACTGCCCCAGTGTGAAAGCACTCAGGTCTTTCACATTGGGGTGGATTGGGGGGGACTTTTTAGCTAAATAGCTTCTGTAAAAGGCTTCAGTGTCAGTGGCGGCTGGTGAAGTTTTAAGATGGTGGGGCGCCAGACCCTGCCCTTCCCTTTTGCCCCATCCCACTTCTTAGAAGCCACACCCCTTATAGGCTCCACCCACTCTGTAGAATTTTGAAGTGGTCGGCGGTGACTGTGACTTCGGAAAATGTCTTCGATAAATCGATTTTTCAGGGGGGGTTAGGTGGGGTTACACTTTCTGGACTCACGAAAGTGTGACCCCGTCACGCGATCGTCCTGCAATGTTTTTCAGGACGTTCGTCGTAGAAACCCCGCCACTCCCCTTACCATTATATGGCGAGGAGATGGCGGGGACGGTAACTTTACTTACAGTTCGCTAAGGCTTCGCCGACGTGTGGCGGAGCCATCGCGACTCGCAGCCGTGAAAATTGGGGAAAAATTGGGAAACACCCCCCAATTTTCGCGCAGCG
>BLSH010164238.1:561449-584028 GCA_018402905.1 Glandirana rugosa | reverse complement strand
TTGCAGGCTCCTCCATGTCCTCTCCCTCTGCTCTGCACAGGATGGTGGGTGGGGGAAGGGTCCCTGTGGAGAGAGGAAACACTGCTGGAGGTAGAGACTAAGTGTCGGAGTGCGACTTGTGGAGGGGGGACCTGGCTAGACAGCAGGCTAGAATGTGTAACTGCAAGCAGAGAAAATCTTGGCTCCCCCCCAGGCAGAGACCAAATGGACTAGGCAGTTTAAGGTCTGCAGATTTAGACGTCCTAAATAGCTCCTATATTTAGAATGGAATGTTGGAAAGCAGCCAATGAGGGTGGAGAATTCATTTTACTGTGTTCTAGATAGGGTTTTTTAGTGAGATTTGGGACGTTTGCCCTGTTGCTAGGCAGATTACACTTCTCTTTCTTATCTAATCTGTCTATTCCAGCAATTAGCAACAGAAGCACAGGGTCAGCTAGAGAGAGATTCCAAAGGTTTTTTTTCTTTGGAGTTTCTATCTAGCTGTGCTGCTGTTGGCTAATAATTATAGTTAATTTTTATTTTTATTTCTTACTTATTTTTTTGGTGGGGCTCCGCCCCTTCAGCCCTTATGGACGAGCCTCCACTGTTCAGTGTGAAAGCAGCCTAAAGGAGGGTGTTCCACATTATTAAGCAGAGCACCATTTCCAAGCAATATGGGGAAGAAAAAGGATCTCTGCTGCTAAAAAGAGTGAAAAAGTTCAATGCCTTGGACGAGGTATGAAAACATTAGATATTTCACAAAAACTTAAGCGTGATCATCGCACTATTAAGAGATTTGTGGCTGATTCAGAGCACAGACGGGTTCGTGCAGATAAAGGCACATTGAGGAAGATTTCTGCCAGATCCATGCATCGGATCAAGAGAGCAGCTGCTAAAACACCATTACATAGCAGCAAACAGATATTTGAAGCTGCTGGTGCCTCTGGAGTCCCACGGACATCAAGGTGTAGAGTCTTCCAGAGTCTTGCAACTGTGCATAAACCTTCCATTCGGCCACCACTAACCAATGCTCACAAGCAGAAACGGCTGGATTTGGCAGAAAAATACATGAAGACTAATTTTCAAACAGTCCTGTTCACTGATGAGTGCCGTGCAACCCTAAATGGTCCAGATGGATGGAGTAGTGGATGGTTGGTGGATGGCCACCCTGCTCCAACAAGGAAGGGGGTGGTGGACTCATGTTTTGGTGGTTGAATCATGGGAAGAGAGCCTTTAGGGTCCCCGAAGGTGTAAAGATGACCTCTGCAAAGTATGTGGAGTTCCTGATTGACCACTTCCTTCCCTGGTACAGAAGGAAGAACTATGATTTCCGTAATAAAATCGTCTTCATGCATGACAATGCACCCTCTAATGCTGCAAAGAATACCTCTGCATCAATGGCTGTTATGGGGATAAAAGTAGAGAAAGTCATGGTGTGGCCTCCATCCTCCCCTGACCTCAACCCTATTGAGAACATTTGGTGCATCCTCAATCAAAAGATCTATGAGGGTGGGAGGCAGTTTACATCCAAACAGCAGCTCTGGGAGGCGATTCTGACATCTTACAAACAAATTCAAGCAGAAACTGTCCAAAAACTCACAAGTTCAATGGATGCAAGACTTGTGAAGCTGCTATCAAATAAAGGGTCCTATGGTAAAATGTAACGTGACCTGTTAATATGTTTAAAAAGTTAAAATGGGGGCGTGGCTTGACCGGGGAAGAGAGAGGACGCGCGGCCAGAGAGCTCCGGCCGTCCACGAACTAATCCACCGCAATCCTCGCAATAGAGAGCCATCGGAAAGGTAATACCAACTCTATTACCTTCCCTGACACATTCCCTACAGACCCATAGCGAAAAAGCGCGGGTCTTCCATCTCTCCCCGCGGCGGGGTAGGCCGCACTACGATCCCCGGCCTCGATTTGCGGACGCATCATACCCGCCGGACCTGAGATCCAATATACCCCAAAGGACACACCTCCAATCCACCCAAAGGCACACGTAACACACCCTATCCTGCGGTATAGACCTCACATCTCCGCCTGAGGAGGAACAAGCCGCGACCCGATCACCGGCCCAAAGTTGCGGCCTCACTGGTCTTCATCCCTCCCGCACACTACCAGTCACCACAATATCACCAGGAACAAAGCGGGAGTGGGATTTAATGACAACCCAGTGCCTGTAACTGCACAAGTAGGCACAACACAACAAGGGCTCACCTGAGGGACAGTCAGTCCTCCGCCATCTTGGGACACCCTAAGTAGCCAGCAGGGCCTGAGGGAGACACACACAGCAGTTAACTACTCAGACAACTGGCAGACCTTCTAGCTCAACAACCACCAGACCCAAGCCCTGCAGTCCACATCTCTGCAGCCTCAGCAGCAGCCCTCCAAAAGAAACAAGTGACTTCCCCTCTGCCAATACCGAGCTTATTTAATTACAGTGACCTACTTCTGCACTAAGCTGATGATAGTAAAAATGGAGGTGTGACCCTATAGGAGACGGCAGAAAGGAAGAACAGTAGCAACCATAGCCTGACAAACTCCACAACATTCAGGAGCTGACTCATAACATGTCCAGAAAGAGAATGGGAGAGTTCAAAACCCAAAAACTAACCTCACTCTTTTTCAAACCGGCCCCTACCCCTAGAGAGGAGCAGAAAGACAAGTCAACCAACGAAGCTTACACCGACCTTCCTGATCAACCCAGTGACAAAGGTCCCCCAATAGCAGCACCTTCCTCACCAATACATCATTTAGAAGAAAACCCTATCACAGGCAGCCCGGCCAAAGCAAGGATGCGGATTGACGCAATCACACTTCCTCCATCAGAGACAGACCCTAAAAACGGCCCCATCAGAACACAAGAGATGATAAACCCCCCAATGGCCGCATTCCCAACCACAGGACAACCAGTCCTTGACACAACCCTCAAGGACATGCTCCTATCCCTACAATCTTCACTGATGACTGAATTGTCCACACTAATCACAACACTATCCACAGATGTGAAACGTATCGACCACAGAGTCTCGTGCTTGGAAGCTTGTGTCACTACCGTCAATGACATCATAGACGCAGTGGACGATGTAAAAGAAGAACAAATATGGATGAGAGCGAAAATAGCTGACCTAGAGGACAGGTCTCGCCGCAACAATGTTAAGCTCCGCGGCATACCGGAATCAATCCCCCCACAAGATCTCCAGAGATTTGCAAAAGAACTTATGCGGTTGGTCCTCCCCGAAGCTTCCCCTCGGGACATAATTATAGATAGAATTCATAGAATTGCCAAACCGTCTCACCTTGCTGCTTCAATCCCCAGAGATATCCTGATGCGAGTTCACTTTTTCCAAACCAAGGAAAGACTCCTAGCGGCAATGAGAAAAGCTTCCAACCTACCGCAACCATATAACAACCTGCAGATCTACCCAGACCTCTCTAAATATACCCTACAACTCCGCAGAGACTTGAACCCCATAACCAAAGGTTTACATAATAATAACATCCAATTTAAATGGAAATACCCGGCCACCCTCTTGATAACAAAAGACGAGGTCACCCACAAAATAGACAACCTCAAAGAAGGTTTGCAACTGCTCCACCAATGGGGAATAATACTTGACCCCCCGCTGGAATCCTCCCTTACCCAACCTTCTCCTGGATCATCAAAACCACAACGCAACAGGAACAGAAATGCTCCAGAGAGAGATCATAAAATACAACAAAGGGCACATATCCACTAACATAATCTTCCACCTTCTGCAGTCTTCAACATTCCACCCTACCCTACAGCACACAAGAACTATACGCCCCAGAGCGGTGACACTGAAATCTCAGGATAACTCACCGTTTGTTACCATTATCAATCTTGCATGTTTTACATTTGTTACTTTATTGACAATCTTCTATTCCACCAGTGCCCACAGTGACATCCAGGCGTTCCAACAATTGGACAGCTAGCCCACCAACCAGAACCAACCACAGTCGACGGATAAACATCTAACTGTAAGTGAATTTATAAGCTTCTACTCACACTCAACACAATGCCTTTGAAGATTCTGTCCCTCAATGCGCACGGGCTTAATCACCCGGCAAAAAGACATTCCTTATGGCGCACGGCACAAGAGACACACAGTGACATCCTATGTGTTCAAGAAACACACTTCTTGGCTTCCTCTCCACCCAAATGCTCCAACAAGCAGTTTCCCCTTGTATTCACAGCTTCCTTTTCTGAAAAAAAGAGTGGAGTACTCATTGCCATCAAAAACACAGTCCACTTCTCCATCCAACAGAAACACGAAGATCCTCAAGGAAGATTTCTCATTCTGGTATGCACTATCAACAAACATCAATACACGTTGATCAACATCTACGCTCCAAACACTCAGCAACATGACTTCTTGCAGAAAGTGATGCTTACTGCCAAACCAATACAACAGGGCCACTTGATACTTTGTGGAGACTTTAACACTACAGTAGACCTTCATATGGACTCTACCACCACAGCCAAAAGAAGAAACTCACCCCTGAAGAAGTTCTTAACGCACCACGACCTATTTGACGTGTGGAGGTGCCAACATGGGTCTGAGAAAGACTATACATACTTCTCACCATCCCACAAAACTTATTCAAGAATCGATTTATTCCTCACTGACAAATGGCTATTGCAGGGGATTTCATCCTCGGCGATCCACACCATGACATGGTCCGACCATGCCCCGATCTCACTAGAAATCACAGACTCATTTTCACATAATAAGAACCCTATTTGGAGGGCAAACAATTATATTCTTCAACATCCTGACTTTGCGCAGGAGATAGAGTCGCACCTGAAGGAATACTTTGACATTAATACTGGGTCGGTGGCGGACACGGCCATGGTGTGGAACGCCCATAAGGATGCCATTAGAGGCGTCTTAATCCAACTTGCCTCACGGTTTAAAAAAAAGAGGACGCAGCATCTTACCGACATCACAAACCAAATTGACAATCTAGAGACCCTGAATAAACGGAAAACTACACCCCAGCGCACAACACAAATCTTGAATCTGAGACAGGAACTAAGAATCCTATTACTACACTCATTCGAACACACACAAAGGAAACTAAAGGCCTCATACTATTCCACTTCCAACAAAACAGGCAAGGCGCTTGCCAACAAACTGAGGGGCCTAAGGGCTAAAACACATATTGACTTCATACTCCATCCCCACACTAAACAGAGACTCACAAACCCACAGGAGATAGCTGACGCATTCAGCACTTATTATAGTGACCTGTACAATTTGAATAAAGACACAGCGACCCCACAACCAACGATATAACAAATTAAAGACTTCTTGGCAATTGTCAATCTTCCCACACTCACGCTAGCCAAATTGACCTCCTTAACACACCCTTTACAGAAAGAGAAATCCAAAACACGATATCCTCACTCCCACCCAACAAAGCACCAGGGCCAGACGGTCTCAGTGGCGAGCACTACAAAAAATTCTCCCCGCTACTATTAAAAACAATGACAGAGATGTACAACGACGCTGCCTCCTCTTCCACTTTTCCATCTGAAAATTTACAAGCAATTATTACCACGCTTCCGAAACCAGGGAAGGAACCAAACGAGACGATAAATTTTCGTCCCATATCTTTATTAAATCTAGATATTAAAATCTTTGCTAAGACCATAGCCACCAGATTAAGTACCATAATGCCCACCCTAATACACACAGACCAAGTAGGCTTCACCATAGGTCGTCAGGCGGCAGATGCTACGAGGAGGCTGATAAATGTGATTCACTAAGTGGAACTCGACGGAACGCCTTCTCTGCTCCTATCATTGGACGCAGAGAAGGCGTTCGACAGGGTCCACTGGACGTATCTTCAGCAAGTCCTACAAAAATTTGGATTCACGCTTCATATTCTAAAAGCAATACTGGCTCTCTACACTTCTCCATCAGCCCGAGTCCTCTCGGCCAATATGCTCTCTAAACCATTTGTCATAACCAACGGCACCAGGCAAGGGTGCCCACTATCCCCGTTAATTTTCAACCTGACATTAGAGCCCATGGCAGAAATGATCAGAAGAAATTCCCAAATATCAGGCATTAACATTGGCAAACAGAACCACAAAATCAGCTTATTCGCTGACGATGTGATTTTGATGTTGTCCAACCCGATTCCTTCCCTGGCAGAGGTACAGAAGATTCTTGATCTCTATAGTAGGGTTTCTTATTATAAAGCTAACGTGAGTAAATCCACCGTATTAGAACTGGGTATAGATGCCACCAACAGTAATCTTCTTCAATCACAACACCCATTCACCTGGGCAAAAAACGATCTCAAATACTTAGGGATCAAACTACCTAACTCAGTGAAAAAACCGTATAACACCAATTTTCAACCAGCTTTAGAGACACTCAGATCTGACGCCCAAAAACTTACTAAACATGAACTGTCCTGGAGTGGGAGACTAGCAGCATTTAGAATGCTGCACCTTCCCCAGGTGCTGTACCTTTTCAGGACCATCCCGATTCAATTACTCCAATCATACTTTAAAGCACTGCACACGATCCTTAACCAATGCATCTGGAAAGGGTCAAAACCAAGATGCGCACATGCAACACTTATTAAAAACAAAAAAGCAGGAGGCACTAGCTCTATAGACTTTGAAGATTATTATATAGCAGCCACCCTTGCACCAATACAAGACTGGTTCCTTCCACACCCCACTAAAATATGGAGCCACATGGAAACTACACATATCCCCAAAAACAACCCGAAGGAGTGGCTACTGGGCATCCCCCTAGGAGGAAAAATACCTTCATCAGCACCCCCACCCATTAAAGCCACAGCCCACACATGGAGGAAGTTAATTGATAAAGTCAAAACAAATCCGGGTAATATTAAACCCAACTTTCCATTAGGAACTTTGGAACAACTGACCTTAGACCTGAGTCTCAAATCCTGGAAAACTAAAGGGATAGCCCACATACACAGCCTCCAATCCAATAATGAAACTAAATTGTTCGAATCACTGCAAAAAGAATACTCGCTACCTCACACTGAACTCTTCACATACCACAGAGTGAAGGCCTGTCTCAAATCCATTGATTCTAAACTATATACTATACCTCCTAAGATTTGGTCATACCTTAACAACAAATCAACTAAAGTAAAAGGCATACCAATAATATATAACAGCATTAAAAGAAAAAAAGAATTTTCCAAAACTAAGGCCCACCTACAATGGGAACAAGACTTGGGTCAAACCTACACGGAAGCACAATGGCATAGAGCACTCAACTCGATTTTAAAAGCAACACAATGCTCATCCCTTTGGGAACTTACACACAAAATATCATTGAGATGGTACCTTACACCCCCCAAACTAGCATCATTTGATACCAAAAATAGCGACTTATGCTGGAGGTGTCACACAACAAAGGGTGACATCCTGCACATAATGTGGAAATGTCCAAAACTCCAATCTTACTGGAAAGACATTTTCCAAATCATCCAGGAAACAACGAACAACCCCCTTGAAGCCTCACCGGCTTTAGGTCTGCTTAACTTAAACATAGATCAAATTCCCCATCAACAGAGAAATGTAGTAACACATATTCTACTAGCAGCCAGGTCAGCTATCACAAAACTACGGAAGTCTCCAAACCCCCCAAGAGCGATAGACGCCATCAATTTGACCAACACCCATAGTTGTTACGAGATTATGCAAGCATCCAGCCAAGGGAACTTGGAGGCAGCACAAATCTCGTGGCAGATATGGTCAGACTGGGTAAAATCAAGATCAGCAGAGTGCTTCGTATAGCCGAACAACATTAAATGTAGCGCATGGCGCAACTCTCTCACACCCATCACAGCCATCCCTGCGGGACACAAAATTGCTCCCTATGGGGTGTCCCGGAGGGATCGGTCGTTCAATCAGTCAGAGGCTTACGGAGTACCACCCACCTAACTTTGTGCTGTGGACACTGGAGGAGATCGTTACTGGTGGAAACCAATATTAAGGGTTATTGCTACAGTTAAAAGTTAAAGAGTGGATTGTTAAATGTTTTGGGCACTTAGCCCTTGAAGTTGATGTACTTTAGGCATCACATGAAGAGTTTCCACCAGCTCTATTACCTTAACCATATATGAAAGCCTAACTGCCTCCGCACACTAGTAGTCGATAATAAGTGTAGGAATGCAAGTTCACGTGATAAATCAACATGTAATTTGTACTGATCGTTACTTTGAACTAAGATTGCTTCTATGAAAAAAAAAAAAAAAAATGTATGAAGATTATTCTTTGTATTGTCAAAACTCATAAAATTAATAAAAAACATTGAAACATAAAAAGTTAAAATGTTGTTCAAAGTTTGATTGAAATAGCTTTTGATTTCAGTAAATATGCTGCAAACACAACAAATGACAATTTTCAGCTATTTACAATCTATAAAGTGTTTTGAAACTTACTGTGCGGAATAATTTGGAACAGTGCATTGTAAGTTTTTTATGTTGAAAAAAAATACTGTTATCATTAGGAGGTTTGTTCGAATAAAATTTGAATTGTACTCTTAATAGTTGATAACATGAGAATTATGCTGACTGGTTGTTTACATCAATTATTTAGGTAAATGAGAAAAATATCATTGGCATAATAATTTAGAACAGGGTGTAGATGAGGATCAGATCACATTTTCTGGCACATTACTGCAGAAAACCAGTTAATTCCAAGGGGTTCACATATTTTTCTTGCCACTGTATGAGTGTAGATACCAGCTGGTGGATGGTAATGGGCAACTGTATAGGAATACTAGACATTTATGTATTACTGTACAGTACGGGGTTGATTTACTAAAACTGGTGAGTGCAAAATCTGCTGCAGCTGTGCATGGTATTCAATCAGCTTCTAACTTCAGCTTGTTCAGTTAAAGTGTTTGTGAACCCAAAAAAAAAAAAAAAAACAGATCCTGTCCCTTTAAAGCAGGGGTGCCCAACCTTTTGAAGAGCAAGGGCCACTTAATCAGCTAATCAGCTAGTAACCGGTTGCAGGCCACAATGAGCGGGCGGACGACAGGTCTGTGTCCTCTGCAAATATGCGGAGCAGACACGGACACAGCCCACTCTACTATGATCCTATCCACCCAGACAGGAGGGGACAGATCCCCTACTGTTTTTTTCTAGCGGATCGGATTGGAGGTGGACGGGTGTAAATTGACACAAATCTGTTTACATTTGTCACTAGTGAATATAGGGTCAGATTGGGTCAGACCGATCACGTGAAAGGGGCCTAAGGCTGCTTTCACTCTGATGCGCTGTGGTTTACCCACACAGCGGGTGCAGCACAGTGCACCTGTGGCTTTTCTGCAGGTTAGCTGCACTTTGCCATAGACTTCTATTAGATTTTGCAGGTGTGGTGCACCTTTCTGAAAGAGCACCAAACCTGCAGGTGATAACAGAAGTCTATGGCTCAGTGCAGGTAACTCGCAGGTTCACTGCGCTGCACCTGCGGATCAGTTTGAAAGCAGCCAAGTAGCCACTGCAGAACAGATATGCCCATAAATATATTGTCATTTTAGTAATAAACTAGCCTTTAATAATGGTCTTCCATTCAGGTATCGCCAGCTGTTGCTGTCCCAGGCGGAGTGTATTTGGTATCACTCTGTCTGACAGGCACCGGCACTATACAGGAAGCATCGGCATATGTGGCTCTGCTCCGCAGCTGCTTGTTTCCTCTACCTCTCTGGCTTCCTTTATGGCTTCATTCACAACACTGATGCTCTGGGATGGCAGGTAGGCAACTTGCGATCTGGGCTTGTCAACCCACCATCCCAGAGCAGGAGGTCGTGGGTCACATCAGAGGGCTCCGCGGGTCACATCAGAGGGCTCCGTGGGCCACTGGTTGGGCACCCCTGCCTTAAAGCATGTTATAAATCACAGTGCTTGTGCTGTGTCATTTAGCCCCCTGTATCATCTGTAATACCTGTCTGATCCTGCCTGGTTCTGCCAACCCCCTGTATGCTGACTCTGAAATATGATGGCTGCAGAGCTGTAACACTGGAGTCAGTACATGCCTCCATCTTCTCCAGCCCTGCTCTCTGTCTCTCCTGTGTTCTCTTCCTCCCTCCTCTCCCCCCTCCTCTCTCTGAGTATCTGCGTGTCAGCCATACCCCTGCTTCTCTCATAATTAACATTAAAAGCCCCCATCCCCTCTGTATTAGAACAAGAAGTCCCCCTGTGTCCGTGTCATATCATAAATATGCTTATCTGTATAGATAACACACCGGCTTCCTGCAGTCATGTGACTACTCAGCTAGCAGAAGAGAGGAGAGAGAAGGCAACTTATCATAGTAAGAAGGTGTGTCATCAGTAGAGATAAGCATATATATCATATAACACAGACACAGGGGAGCTTATTGTTGTAATACAAAGGGGATGGGAGCATTTTATACAAGTGGCTTAACAACCACTTTAAGCTTTGACAATAAAACCTGGAAGTTAATTGGTTTCTATGTACAGCTGCACCAGATTTTGTACACTTCAGCTTTAGTAAAGCACCCCTGTATGTATTTGTGATCTTCCACACCACAATTAACCACTTGCTGACCACGCTATAGCAAATTGATGGCTGCAGCGCAGTTGGGAATTCTGGAAGGGCGTCATATGACATCCTCCCGTGATTGCGCCCTGCATGTCTGCTGCGGTGCGCACCCTGTGCACTCTGTGATTGCTGTGTCCTTCAGACACAGCTGATCACAGATCGGGGTAAAGAGCCAATCACAGCATTTCTTTACCCCGTGATCAGCTGTGTCCAATCACAGCTGACCACAATGTAAACACACTTGCCGGTTATGCTGACACATCTTGAGGAGAGGAGAGAGAGCCAATAACCGGCTAGTGTGAAAGAGGACATCGGCTGATCCCATCCCATCAGTGCTTCCAATCAGTACCCATCAGTGATGCCAATCAGTGCTGCAAATCAGTGCCAATCAGTGCTGTCAATCAGTGCCCATCAGTTCTGCCAATCAGGGCCCATCAGTTCTGCCTATTACTGCCCATCAGTTCTGTCAATTAATGCCCATCAGTGCTGCCTATCAGTGCCCATCCGTGCTGCATATCACAAAGATCTATGCTGCTTACAGGTGAACTGGCTCCAGTGGCACGATCTCCTCAATGCAGGGTGCCCACCCAGTCACAGTGGAGGAAATTAGAGAAAGAAAAGTCCTGATATCTGCACACATCAAACTGAGATCCAAAAACATTTATTCATGTAAAACCATGAAAAACATGAAGAGCACTGCATTTACACGTGTCACACATGAACTGTGCTTTATCAAAGCCTATCAGTGCAGCCTCATCAATGCCTCCTCATCAGTGTCGCCTCATCAGTGCCCATCAGTGATGCCTATCAGTGCCCATCAGTGCTGTCTCTTAGTGCCCATCAGTACAGCCCCATCAGCGTACATCAGTGAAGGAGAATAGTTACCTGCTTGCAAAATGTTATAACTTTTTTGTTTTTGTTTTTTTTTCAAAATTGTTGGTCTTTTTTCATTTACTTAGCAAAAATCAGTGGTGATTAAATACCACCAAAATAAAGCTCTATTTGTGTGAAAAAATTAAACAAATTTCATATGGGTACAGTGCTGCATGGCCGCGCAATTGTCATTGAAAGTGCGACAGCGCTGAAAGCTGAAAATTGGCCTGAGCGGGTGGGTAAAAGTGTCCAGTAGGCTATTGCTCAAAGTAAATTATATATATTGGATTGGATATTGGATGTGGTGTTATGATGATCTAATGATAAAGGGGCAAGCACATTTTTCTGTATAGCCAATGAAAACATGCATATACAGCTACATACCGTCATGGCGTATTTATTACCTTTGTGCTTATTCCTCAGCATGAATAAGTAAACTGACAACAGTTCCCTTTAAATAAGGGAAATAAATTATTAAAATGTTACAAGTCATCAATGCTGATGGAAAAGCTAAGTCACGTAGTGTAAGAAATATAATGGTAATCAGCCCAGGTAAACAAATCCCACTTAATATTATAATGGTTACCATTAGGAAACTGAATTACACTTCTCAGGCATGGAGTTAATATCCATTTTATAATAGATATTAAACCTGCAGCCAAAAAAATTACTCTTATAAAACCTCCACACTTTAATTGCCCGACAACCACTGAATTCTAATTAGTCATAAAGTGCTACATTTATTTCTTGATTGCCGCAGAGCTGGTGGAGTAATTGTTCTCTTCCCCCTCCAGGGCTCATTGTCTATTGATCGGGAAATGTTTTCCAGACTGAGGTGTTAATACTGTACCGTATCTTGTTTTCCTTCCCTTGATCTATAATGATTACTTCTCTGCTGTTTACTATAAATGTGGCAATTATTATCTCTGTTATTATTTTTATTGGAAGAAAGAGTTCCATAGAGAAGGAAATAGGAAAAGTAAATTCAAATCGATGACTTCAACAGAGAGAAATGACAAAGTTTGAGGCTCTTCATTAGACTTGTTATGATATATGGGGCAGGACTAGATAAGATACATTTACATGTAATGATGCCTTACAAAAAAAAAAAGAAGAAAAAAATAATCTGAGCCCTTCTTTGGCAAGGGTTGGAGGTTTGCATTTGCAGCATTTAAAATGTCCCTGGACCGAAATGCTTGCCAGAAACTTACTTGCTGCCCCTTCTGCCTTCATGTATGTTCTTGGTTTGCACTCTACAATCATGTTTGCTCATCTTAACCACTTAAAGTGGTTGTCAACTCCTGACAACCACTTTAACCTACCTATGATAAGGCTTACCTGTAGGTACCCTGCATATCTCCTAAACCTGCACGGTTCAGGAGATATGCAGCGTAAGAGATGTGCCGAAGTCATTTCGGCACATACACAGTGAAGAAACGGCCTCCGTGCCGTTTCTTCACTGTGATCATGACTGTGCCATGACTGGCGGCTCCCACGCACATGCGTGCACAACTTATGTATGCGTTCACTTTTGCATATGAGCACGGGGGGATAGAGTGCTTTATTTTTATTTTTTTCATTTATTTTACTTTTTATTTTTTATTTTTACACTGTTCCTTTTTTTAATCACTTTTTTATTCCTGTAAACATCCTTTGTAATAGAAATAAGCATGACAGGTCCTCTTTATTGAAAGATCTGGGGACAAAAAAACCCCAGATCTCTAATTTACCCTTAAAAGCAAAAGAAAAAAATATATAATACATTTTTTGGACACTATGACTTTAAAAAAAAAAAAAAGAATCATGTCTTCAAGCCCTTAAGATGGCATCAAACCAAGAAGACCCTCAGCTCTAGGCAGCTTCCTCTTCCTCCTCTTACTGCCAATTAAATGCCAAGTGCTAGAAAAAAAACTGAGCCGCCCATGTTCACTAACCAGAACAAGGCTCCCTTGTACCTGATTGGGTGAAACATATCAGCGGGGGTGGTCCTAGCATGAGGGCGGTCATTGACGTGTTCATGGATGATTCATACAAAAAATAAGCACATTTGTGAAATGCCAGGAGGGCATTTTCTTGTTCCCACATTCCCTGTTAAACATCTACTTGTCCAGCAATATACCGTAATGTGACTGGATAGGAAGGGTGATATCTCAGTCATCGCTGCAGCAATGATCGAGATATCATTTTTTAGTGGTGGTGATTCTCTTCAATGTAATAGTAATCCTAGTGGCTATAGAGCCACTGGATTACTTTTATGGGCAGCAGATGCCATTACAGGCTCACCTGTGTGGCTGGGAGGCCCGGTAAGGATACAACCAGGGGCATCCAGTTGGGAGGAACTGATGTTGTTCCTCTAACTGAGTGTTTCTGTAACTTTTTTGTCTTGTGGCGTACCAAAAAGATCTAAAAATTTTTACGGCATGCCTGAAAAGATTTTAAACAATTTTTGTGGTGAAGAACTTTTTTATTTTTACATACAGATTTCATTTTAAATTCAATGTGAAAGATGTGCCTGCTTTCGAGAGCAAATCAGATTGAAACAAGGCTCCAAAGTTGACAAACAAGCGTGCATTTCATCGCAGATTTTAAGAAGTCTCTCTCTCTTTTTTGATTTGATTTCAGTCAATGGTGAAAATCCAAACTCACAAAACCATGAAGACACAAATGACAGAATTACTTTGATTGCTTTTGAACCGATTTCAGGATATGACTTCTTGATTGAGATCCAGAACTCATCCAGGCTCTTTTCGGGAAATGTTGACTGAAATATATAATTAGAGCGATCAAGTTCTCCCAAGATCTCGCACAAGTCTTACGTTACAAAAGGATCCAATGAATGACAGACTGACAGAGATTGCGTTTTTATATGTTACTTTTTTAACTTTGATTTGTCATTTAATTTTTCGATATGTTCAAGATTTCAAATTTTAAATATTTTTCAAATATAAAAGTATTTTTCAAAACTCCCACGGCACACCTGCAAATCTCTTGCGGCACACAGTTTGAGAATCACTGCTCTAACTGTATGAGACCAGAAACCGGAAGCGACAAGGATTTTGTCACTTCCAATTGCTGTCTTATGTAAACAAGCCATTACTGGCTCAAGGATCTAATCAAACAGATCTTGGTTTGATCAGATGTTTGTAGGGAAGAGGAAAGATAGAAGGTCTAATAGACCCCAAATCTCTCCATAAAGGGATGTTGTTCATCCCCTCTAATAGCAATGAAAGAGATACCTGATAATGTGAATCTCTGACACAATTCCTACTGATTGATCCACAGTCCGCGCCACTCTCCTAATCTCATGTGCTAATCAGACTAAATTTTGCGGCTGCCACTTATAAAAACTTCAATAGTCATATATCCAAATAATACCAATATAAATATCCGTAAGCGGCGCTCTGAAAGAGATACATAAACAACTTAGGCCTCATACACACGGGCGTATATAAAATAATAAACAAAACGTCGGGCCCGACGTCAAGGAAAAAAAGTCGACTTTTTTCGGCGTTATGCATTGGCGTTTTTGAGCGCTAGTGAGCGTCGGCTTCAATAGACGTTTTTTAAAAAAAAATCATTCCTCTGCTAATTTTCAACCTAAACACTTTGGCGTCAAAAAACGCCGGAAAACGCCGGTATAATATTAGGTGGCGTTTGTTGGCGTCTGTTGGCGTTTCGTGGCGTTTTGCGGCGCTTTTTGACGTCGATGCAGCCAAGGAACGCGCTGGTCGTGGGTTCTCTGATACGCCGACGCCATCTACAGCTCAAAAACGCCGACGTTTTTTACGTGGCCATTGACTAACACGGGGAGCAGAAAAAAACGTCAGTAGACGCCGGCGTCAAAAAACGCCCGTGTGTATGAGGCCTTAAAGACACAGTATATTTTAAAAACTAAACAAATAAACAAAAAATTTAAAGTGCCCCTGTCCACCCGTGCTCAGGCAAATGTGAACTTATACGTAAGTCCCACACACATATGTAAACAGTGATCACACCACACATGTGAGGTATTGCCGCAAACGTCAAAATGAGAGCGATAGCTCTAGGACTAGACGTCCTGTAACTCTAAACTGGTAACCTGTAAAAGCTTTTAAAGTGTCGCCTATGGAGAATTTTAGGTGCCGTAGTTTGGCGCCTTTTGACTGGTAGATGCAATTACTAAGTGTGACATATTTGGTATCTAATTACTCTACGTAACATCATCTTTTTTATTTTGGGAAAAAATGAGGTATTATATTTTGTTTTTGTGCATTAGAATTTATTACAGTGTATATTTTCCAAAAAAATTGCATTTGAAAAACCGCTGTACAAAAATTGTGTAATATAAAAATATTGGACACCCACCATTTTGTTCCCTAGAGCAGTGGTTCTCAACCTCAGTCCTCAAGTATGCCCAACGGTCCATGTTTTCAGGTTTTCCTTTACTTTGCATAGCTGCTTTAAATCAATATCAATGACATGGTATTGAAAAGTTCCCAAAACATGACCCATTGGGGGTACTTAAGGACTGAGGTTGAGAACCACTGCCCTAGGCAGGGCTGCCACCTCATCCCTTTAAAACTGAACACATGTTAATTACACAGGTTCTGTGGCTGATTAAGGTGGCAATTAAACTCACTTGGTGCCTTATGTGCGCTAAATCAGCCTCAGAACCTGTGCAATTCATATATGTTCGGGTTTAAAGGGATGGGGTGGCAACCCTAGCCCTAGGGCCTCTACTTAAAAAATATATTGTTATCGTAAGGAATGTTTACGTTTCTTGTGATTGCAACAAAAGTGATAAAAAAATGAAAGGGACAGTGTAAAAATAAAAAAAAATTAATAAAATAAATAATAATAATTTATTTTTTTATAGCACCACTGCAGCACCCCCCCCCCCCCACCGTGCTCACGCACAGTTTTCCAATCTATTGGTTTTCCGATTAGGGATGGTATTATGTATATCTTGGCGGCAACGAGTGGTTCATCAACAAGGCATTTTTATGCTCACAACTGCAGCACACTGGGTATTTTCTGTTTTTCCAACCTTAGAGATGGTTGTGCGTAAAAATCCCAGTAACTCAGCAGTTTTTGAACTGCTCAGAGCAGCCTGTCTGGCACCAACAACCATGCCACGTTCAAGACCACTTAAATCCCCTTTCTTCACCACGTCTAGATGCCTAAATGCATTGAGTCGCTGCCATGTGATTGGCTGATTACCAATTTGTTACCAAGCAATTGAACAGGTATATCTAATAAAGTGTCCGGTGAGTATATTTGACCTGCCATTGCTGACCTAGTTACCTCGATGTCTTTGGCTTCAATACTGATCAACAACAGGCAAACAAATAATAAAAGTCAGAATGAAATTAAAACACATTATTTGCCCACTTTCCTGGGCACCAATGCTGTGGCAGTGAGCCTACTGCCCTTAATTGTTTCTCATTTTAAATGTTAGTGTTTTTTTTTTCTCTTTTAAACCAAAGAGCCAAGCCATAGCAGTTGTTGCTTTTAAAGCTCCCTGTATAATTGTGACCTCCAGTAATCAGAATGCTTTGACCAGAGGGAAATCACACGATTTGCATACTGAAAACATGAAGAGGGAACTCATTATAGTAAAATTAGTATGTGTAAACATACTTTGCATAATGAAATTACAGTCACCATTGGGAAACCAGATTATAGTGTTCAATTTTAAAACAGGTATTAAACTCAAGGCCAAGAATATGTTGTGAAAACCTCTGCATTAATTCAATTGACTCACACTGAATTGTAATTAGCTATAAATGGTGTACAAAACTACAACATTTCCATATTACTGGAGAACATTATACAGCCTCCCACACAAGGTTATGAACAGATACACAGTACAGACATAAACACTTTGCAGAATAGGTTCAGGGATAATTTTGGGGAAAGTGAGACGGAAAGTATTTCAGCAGTCATTTTTATTGGAATATTTAAAATCTGGACTCCAGGTTGTAATAAAAGACACAAATGAATGCAGCTCTGTATTTATTAATCAGTGGTGTAACTATAGATATGGCAGGCCAGGTGGCTCCTCTGGGTCCTGGGAGTGGGAGGGGGCCCCATAAAGGCCGTACACACGGTCTGATTATCGGCCAACAACGGTCTTCCAACAGCCTGTTGGCCGATAATCCAACTGTTAGTACGCACAATTCGACAGCCAATTTCCAATTGCCATCCAACAGTTGGCTGACAAGACTAGAAAACTTTTGTTGGTCAACAAGGCGTTGACTGATTGTTGGCTAGTGTGTACAGAGGTTGGTCCAACAAAAAATTGGAAGTGCAAACACGCATGCTCGGAATCCAGTAAGTGTTCGGTCGTGAAAACCTGCGTTCCTAATTCACAAATCACATTCACCTGAACTTCCTCGTTATACGCTCTGAACACGTCACCACGTTCAGCTTTGTTGGCCAATTACTAGGCTCCTGTGAGTACGCTAGATAAAATCACAGACAGACGATTTGGACAAAAGTTGGACGTGCGGTCGTACGACAATCGGTGTGTGGGAGGTTGGTAAGGCACAACCTGCAGTCTAGAAGTGATCAGGATTTTCATTAGTTACAGACCCCCTTTGCTTTATATCTGTAAATAGAATTTATTTAGTTGTCCTAGCAGTGTATTTCAGTGCAGATGTATTGCCCTCAGAGCTTCTTCTACAGCTCAGCCACTGAATGCCTAAGGCTGGGTTCACACCTATGTGAATTAGATGCGGTGTAATACACCACATCCAATTCACAGGACACTTGAAAACACATTGTTTTGAATGTGTCCAGTTCACATAGGTGCGGTGCATTCGCAGTCCGCATTGCACAGAAAATGTGTGCATTTTCTGTGCAGTGCGGTGCAAATTCCCAGCCCATTATGTTCAATGGGAACGTATCTGACTCTCAGATGGGTTCCGCATTGAGCGGGCATTCGTTCCCCCTCTTCACTGCACCTGCCCCCTCCCCTTCCTGGCCAGCGATCAGCTGATCCGCAGTGAGAATGGACATCACCAACAGGCTGGAATTTGCACTGGTGTATCTATTCCTTGCTCATTGTACCATTGTGTGTTTTAAATATGGTCACTGGGTGGCAATTTTAGTGGGGAGTCTGTATGCTTACAGCATAAATTGTGAGCCAGTGTCCAGGGGGTATGGGGTTTAAGAAAACATGGTTAATAAGTTTCTATTTTTCCTCCAGCTCGTGCCCCTCCCCCTGACTTCTCCATCAAGATCAATAATACAACTATCAGTCCCTCCCCTCATGCCAGGGTACTTGGTGTAATACTAGACTCTGACCTGTCCTTTCAGCCCCAAATCCAATCACTGTCCAAATTGTGCAGACTTCACCTCCGAAACATCTCTAAAATACGCCCCTTTCTAACTGCTGACACTACTAAGCAACTTATTCACTCCCTTGTTATCTCTCTCCTTGACTATTGTAACTCCCTCCTAATTGGCCTACCTCTCCGCAAGCTATCCCCTCTTCAGTCCATCATGAATGCCGCTGCCAGACTCATCCACCTTACCAACCGTTCAGTGTTCACCACCCCTCTCTGCCAATTCCTCCACTGGCTTCCCATTTCCTAAAGAATAACATTCAAAATCCTAACCATGACATACAAAGCCATTTACAATTCTGCCCCAAGCTACATCACCAATCCTATTTCCAAATATCCTAAACCATCCTCTTCGCTCTTCCCAAGACCTTCTGCTCTCTAGCTCCCTTGTCTCCTCCTCACATGCTCGTCTCCAGGACTTCTCCAAAGCCTCTCCCATCCTCTGGAACTCCCTACCCCAATCTGTCTGCCTATCTCCTACTCTGTCCACTTTTAGGCGATACTTGAAAATTCATCTCTTCAGGGAGCCCTATCCTGCCTCCAACTAACAACAGAATTTTCTACTTCCCTCATAAGTTCATTCCTCACAGTCCCTACCTTTTGTTTCACCAGCCCCTCTCTCTTAGATTGTAAGCTCGCAGGAGCAGGGCCCCTCTAACCCTCTTGTTTTTAATTGTACTGTTGCTGTATTGTCTCTCTTTATCAGAGGCATAACTAAAACCTTCAGGGCCCCGGAGCAAGAAATTATGAAGAGCCCCCTGACCCCTGGGCAGGGCCCTTCCCTCTTCCCTCTGATCCTGGGGCCCTTTACTCCTGTTGCGGGTTCCTTTATTATGGTCCCACCGGATAATGAATAGTTGTGTACCAAGCATCACTAATCATTCAGAAACTAAAGTATAGTAAAAACAGTTTATTATGCTTCAGTTATGAATGAACCAATTGGTACCAATCACTGGCTTTGTCCATTCAGAAAAGGAAGGAGCCGGTAAATGACAAATTTACCGAACCGTTCCCATCTCTCCATCATGACACATCTTCTACAGCAGCTGGCAGGAGAGAAGAGGGGGGAAGACAGCAGCTCTGTGGGGGGACCAGGGAAGCACACAGGGACCCTTGGAACAGCAGAAGACAAGTAAACTGGATAGGAGAGGCGGTGGGGGTAGCATATAGAGGAACCAATCTCCTCCATTAGAAGGAAAATGGAGGAGATTGGTTCCTCTAAATGCTGCCCTCGCCATCTCTCCTATCAAGATGTACAAGGGAAGCACACGGGCGCCCTGGAGCACGGGGCCCGGCTGTAATTGCAACCCCTGTAGTTACGCCCCTGCTCTTTATATTGTAAAGTGCTGCACAAACTGTATCCTGTATAATAATAATAATATTGTGATTTTTTTTATGTGAAATTAATTTTTTTAAATCTTTTTTATATATGCATGATAGATTTTTTTGGTTAGTTATATATTCCAATATGTAAAAAGATCTTTATGTATCCTTATAAACAGATCATTCTTTTTCTTTTTGTATAGTTATTATTTCTACTAGAAAAGTTATTTCCCTGCACTGCTGCTTTTCCCTAACAACTTTTATCCACAGCTCTGGTGCCTATAAATGCACTGACATTGCTGACTGCTTTCCTTTTATCTGTTCTTGATTAGAACTTCTAGAAGTCCGGGTTCTGCTGGTTCGGCCGAACTTCGGGACAAAGTCCGGGTTCGGGTCCGGACAGAACCCGAACTTTGTCCCGGACCCCGAACCCCATTGAAATCAATGGGGACACTGACTTTTAGGCGCAAAAATGGAGGTGGATGTGGACCATCTTCAAACTGGGTCTGAAAAGTATTAATTAACGGTAGAAGCCATATAACTGTTCTAAAATCATCTTCAAACTGTGTAAAAAAAAGTATAAATAAGCCGGGAGAACCCATATCACTGTTCTGCAAACATCTGGAAACTGTGTGTGTCACTTTAAATAAAACCGGGACTAACTGAACTACTGTTCTGTAAACATCTGGAAACTGTGTGTAACACTTTAACTAAAACAGGGAGAAACCATACTACTGTTCTGCAAACATCTGGAAACTGTGTGTGTCACTTTAAATGAAACCGGGACTAACTGAACTACTGTTCTGCAAACATCTGGAAAGTCTTGTGTCACTTTAAATGAAACTGGGACTAACCGAACTACTGTTCTGTAAACATCTGGAAAGTCTGTGTGTCACTTTAAATGAAACCGGGACTAACTGAACTACTCTTCTGCAAACATCTGGAAAGTCTGTGTGTCACTTTAAATGAAACCGGGACTAACTGAACTACTCTTCTAGTTTAGTGACAGTATTGTCATAGCTGACACTGCCAGGTAAATACAAGCAGTGTAAGTACCTGAATTGACTTAGTAGTTCATTTGCCTGGGGTTTTATTTCATTTCATTTTGTTTGCCTGGACTTCAGCCTTAAAGAACATTGTACTGGGAGAAACGCAGACCCTGTTGTTGCTGATCTCCTTCTGAAAATGTTAGTTGCCTGACTGATGTTTATCCTTTTAAAACAGTCCAATATATTCCATATGTTTATCCAATACATTTTAGAGGTCAGAAAATGCCATCTTTATCAGGACAAAAGAGCAAAAGAAATGATACATGTACAATTAGGGCAAAGTGTAGTTGAACAGTGGGTGATGCACTTTAAGAAGATGAAAACACTATATTGTATACTTGATGGTCTATAAGATTATTGTATATAATTCATAGACATAGAGGAGCTTAAATAAATCTGATTATAAAATTGGACTAGACACATGAATTTAAAGTGACTTCAGAAAGCACAGTTCCATGTACAATATTGCCCGGCATACATTTGGCAATATCTGTTCTTGCATGGAAAAAATTATGTATTTAGAGAAGAACCTTTCCTATGCATTTACTTGACTTTTACTGAATATATTTATAATTACAGTTCACGAGGGTTGACATGTCAATGTATTGTATTTTATAATGAATATTCCATGATTGTCTATGGAGAGTGCTAGATGATAGAATGATAGATTTTTTTGGTTAGTTATATATTCCAATATGTAAAAAGATCTTTATGTATCCTTATAAACAGACCATACTTTTTCTTTTTGTATAGTTATTATTTCTACTAGAAAAGTTATTTCCCTGCACTGCTGCTTTTCCCTAACAACTTCTATCCACAGCTCTGGTGCCTATGAATGCACTGACATTGCTGACTGCTTTCCTTTTATCTGTTCTTGATTAGAGTTGAGCAAACGTCTAGAAGTCCGGGTTCTGCTGGTTCGGCCGAACTTCGGGACAAAGTCCGGGTTCGGGTCCGGACAGAACCCGAACTTTGTCCCGGACACCGAACCCCATTGAAATCAATGGGGACACTGACTTTTAGGCACAAAAATGGCTGAAAAATAGTCCTGGAAAGTCCTAAAGGTCTGCAAAAGGAAGGAAATGGGGGTAAGGGTGGGACAAGTGCCCTACAAAGAAATGGGGACAGGGAAATAACTAAAAGCATTTTTCTAAAAATAAAAACATAAAAAAAGCAAAAATGGAGGTGGATGTGGACCATCTTCAAACTTGGTCTCAAAAGTATTAATTAACGGTAGAAGCCATATAACTGTTCTAAAATCATCTTCAAACTGTGTCAAAAAAGTATAAATAAGCCGGGAGAACCCATATCACTATTCTGCAAACATTCCTGAAAGGTCCTGATAAAAAGTCGGTAAAAACACGGATTTTCAGTCACAGGGGTAACTAAAGTTACCCCAAGCCACAGGCCCTGTTTCAAGCCCAAGACAGGCC